>JASDQU010010701.1:69228-96983 GCA_032191745.1 Picea mariana
GGTGTAGGGTTTTGGGTTTGGTGTTATCGGTAGGTCCATGCGCTTGACGACCTCTACTGAAATCAGGTTCTTTTGACTGTCATTATCGACAATGAACTGCAATGAAGTTACCTTTATCCACATCTATGAGTGAAATAGATGTTCCCCTTCCTCTGGTTCTTCTGGATCACATTGTTGGAATTTGGTGCTAGAAATAGTGGAACTCTGTTCGACATAGATGATCCACTTCCCACTCTCTAGATTTTTTCCAGAGTCAAAATCTTCCTCTAACTTAGAATCTTTTTGCTCAGCCACCAATGACTTCTTAGAGAGACATTCTTCAGTGTTGTGCCAAGGTATTTTATGGTATTCACACCATTTTCCCATTTCCTTCTTCAGCTTCTCATTGCCCTTCCTGGGTTATGGCTTGTACTGGTTTTCGTAAGAGATACCATCATTGATTTGTCCCTTTTTTGTGGTTTTGGGTTGCCCTTTCCTTGCTTCGGCTGTGAATATAATAACACAGAGATAAGATATGTTCATTCACATAGGGAAGGTGATAAAGATAGAAGGAGGAGCACTATAGGGTATGTTTTTATTGTAGGTGGAACAATAGTAAGTTGGATTTTGAAACTGCAAAAGGTTGTTCTTCTTTCAACAATAGAAGAAAAGTATGTTGTTGCTACAGAGGCTAGTAAAGAGATGATCTGGTTACATAGGTTTATGTAGGAATTGGGAAAGAAGTAGGAGAATAGAAGGTTGTATTGTGATAGTGAGAGTTCCATTCATATTGCAAAGAGCTCAACCTTCCATTCAAATATAAATAATATAAAACTCAGGTACCATTTCATATGATCCTTCTTGGAAGATGGACATTTGAAGTTGGAAAAGATACATACTAGCAATAATCCTGCAGACATGTTAACAAAGGGAGTAACCAGGGACAAAATGAGTTCCTTCTAAGTTTCAATTGGTATTAAATCATGAAGGTGAGGACGAAAAATTTTCCAGGTCCAAGTTGGAGTATAGTACAACAGGTACAACAACAATGGAGTTATTGTGATCAATCTCCAAGTGGGATATTGTTGGTTATGGAGCCTGATTATCTTCTTGATTCAGTGGTTTGTTTAAACTATTCTTGGGCCCCATTCCCTAATGGGGGGATGTGCGGCATCTTATCCCCCCACAACTGTCACTAGGGGGGGCCTAGGGGGGGAGACAATTTTTGTATCCCTCCCTAGCAGGGGTTTCGGGGGAAGCACCCTTGAAGATAAATATTCGAAAAATTTTCCTTGTAAAATATTGTAATTTCATAGCCAATCTGGACCATTCATTATAAGGTTGCAAATCTAATGGTAGAAGTTATTTTTAGGTTTTTTTTCCCTAGAAGGAAACCCTATCTTATGAGGGAATTATATTGTGGTTATGTACTATCGTGAATGTTGTATTATGAGAGAGGAGACTACGAGAGAAATAAGAGGAAGTTACATCGATTGAGTTGTGGGTTGTATCCCTTCTTTTTGTTGGATAATAAAAGGAAGGACTTGGCAATTTATTTGGTTGATGTATCCCACACTGGGTGAACCACGTATATTTGTGTCTGTATTTATTGTGTATCTTATGTGTTTTATTTCTGCATTTGTTTTATTTTATTGCTCTGTGATCTTGTTTTTCTAACAAAATATATTATTGTCAGAGAGGAATGAAGTTCCTTATGTTAGACACCTAGGCTACTAGAAAACTATTACAACAGTAGAAAAACAATATTATTGGCCAGGCATGAAAATTGACGCTGTTGATTTTATTGCTAGATGCCTTGAATGTCAAAAGGTCAAGGTTGAGAAACGACATCCAGTTGGTTTGCTACAACCTGTGCCCATTCTTAAGTGGAAGTGGGAAGTTGTAACCATGGATTTATTTACTAAGCTACCTAGGACTGCTAAGAAACATGATTGTATTATGGTAGTGTTGGACAAGATTACTAAAGGTACCCATTTTTTTCCAGTGAATTCAACTCAAAAGGAAACCAACATTTTTGATATACACATAAGAGAGATTCCTAAGTTGCATGGAGTACCTAAGATAATTGTGTCTAACAGAAATCACAAGTTCACATCGAATTTTTGGAAAGGGTTATTCAAAGGATTTGGGACAAATCTAAATTTTAGCACAACTTATCATCCTTAATCAGACAGGAAAATAGAAAGGGTAAATCAAGCGATAAAATATATGATAAGAATGTATGTGATCAACAAACCTATACAGTGGAAAAAATATGTACCTTTGGTTAAGTTTTCTTATAAAAATGGGTATCAATAATCTCTAAAAATGATCCCAATTGAGGCACTTTATGGAAGAAACTGCAACACACCAGTGATTTTGGACAAGCCAACAGACCGTGGAGTGGTTCAACCATACTTACTTAAGGAAATGGAAGAGAATATGCTGAATATAAGGAATAATTTAAAGGTTTCCAAATATATGAAGAAAATTTGTGCAGATAAAGGAAGAACCTAGAGAGAGTTAAAGTGGGTGACCATTTAATCTTGAAAGTAAAAGAGAGATGTAGTTCCCTAAATTTGAGAATTTTTCTAAGTTGGATGCAACATGATAATATGGGCCATTTTAAATCCTAGAGAGGATTGGTCTTGTCACATATATGGTTTGATTTCATGCATACTTTTGTATTCATAATTTTTCCATGTATCTTTGCTAAAAAAGTACACACCTGATACAAATCATGTCATTGATTGGAATGTGATTTTGAAGTGGGACCGGTTTGCATATTGGTTTGAAAAATCAAATAATTTTAGAATCGATCCATGGATCTAGTAAAGGTCCAATGGACCTGGTATAGTCTCGAAGATGCAACTTGGGAGCATGAGGATGCTATGCGAGAAGAGTACCTGCATATTTTTTAAGTTTTTGTATGTACATGTGTATATAATGGACTGAGGATAGTGCATAAATAAGGGGCAGGAGAATGTAATATCCCTAATCCAAAACACAATTGTTATTGAAATCGTTAATGTACATTTAGGTTGGTGATATGTTATCACCAAGTGTTGATTACGTGAAATTGTAAATGAACATTTTGGCTAGTGAGCCATTAGAACGAAGTCTTGGTTCAATTTTGTGTGCTCCTAAATAGTGTGAAAGTGTTTTTTTCCAAATAAGGGTGCGCACACTACATAGTGTTGCATGCAGAGAAGGGGCACACTTCCTTAGGTGGGATAGGCATGTGGGGAATGAGAGATTGTAGGCTAGTTTCAACAGTTGAGCACCTTGGATTGAACAATTTTTTTGTTTATCAGACCTTAGCCTATCATTGAGAATATTTTTCCCCAGTGGATTTTAAGCCCCAACTCGGGGGTGACCTATCTATGAAATTATATGAGCAACAAAGTTTATGGCTGGGAGGAACATTTGAGGTCTTTGCACAACTGGTGATTCTTTATAAATGATAAGTGTCCTTTATCTACTTGTCTAACTTACTACATGCTTATTTACTTATGTCTGATATGAGTTTATTTATTGTATGATGTTGCATAAGATTGATTGTTGTCATTTTGTATAATGTTGTGTGCATATGTAAAGCATGATGTTCTTATTCAATAATTGTTGTCGTGCATGCATAGTATGACAACTATTGAGTTTCATGTTAGTTATTTAACTTTGTAAAGATTTATCATGAGTTTCCAAGGCAAGGCTAGAATTTTTGTGTGCACGGGAAAATAATTCGTACATGGATGGGGTTGGAATTGTTGTGCGCACAAGAAAATAGTCCATGCACACAAAGAGAATTGAATTTGTGTGACACCATAGTGATTGCGCATGAAATAGTAATCATGTCTTCAGAGTAGTTACATATGTAGTAATATTTTTGTGCATTGAATGATTGTGTGTGTGGTTGTATTATGTGTTAATTTCACTATTATATCTAGTCCTTGAATAATATAGGAGGATCCAAACGCTAAAAAATGATCGAGGAGGATCCAAAATGCTCAAAAATTGATTTTCTCAAATTATTTTGAAAAGGAATCCATTGCGTAGATCTCGACAATATCTTTCCAATGACACAAACATTTCCTCAAATGGAGTTTCTATGCAAAAGTTATGGTTGATCAAAGTTTGTTCAAAACAATGAAAAAGTCAAAGGGGGTACCACATGGAAATCCCATAGGATGCCACGTTGTTTTTCTATACTGATCCATACAACTGATAGATGATTTCATGCTTATGTGGCAACATGATAGGTTGTCACATGTCACTTGTGGCATTTTTTGAGGTCCATGTGGACTAATAAAAAAGTGCCACATGTCATCTGTACATATGACATGGCATCTATATGATGACATGGAAGGTATAGTTGGCAAAAAAGTGGAATATCTGTACAGGTATAGGTGAATTACAGGTGGACCAGTGAAAGCATGACACATGGACCGATTAGAGAGTGCCATGTGGCACTCTCCGATTGACCAATAATGGCTAAGGGATAATCAAAATTTGTTGGAGTTCGAATTCAATAGAACCCATGACCTATGAAGGAATATTAGAATGATCTAAAGAATATTCCTTATTCTTAACCACAAGCCTCCTACCAATATGCCATGCATGTTAGTTTTTATAAGTAACACTGAATATTATATTTATATTAAAACCATTTTTTCCTAATATTTCGATTGGTGGTTTGTCAAACCTAGGCCTGTTTAATGGGTATGAACACCAATGCTTGAGACTTGGAAATGTGTGCCAAAGAGATGGCCTACATAGAATTTTGTGCTTAGTTAAAAAATTTCCTTGTTTTCCATGCAAGAGGTGTCCCTCTTTTGGGTTTGTCTCATTTTGCATGCTGTAGAGTTCTTTGAGGGAAGTATAGGGTGTTTATACTCATTTTTATCAGAATTTCGAGAGGTATCTGATGGTGATGTCTATTTTATGTATGAAAAGTCTTACTCCAATTTTTCATGTAAGAGACCCATATTCTCGTTATGCGTGCAAAATAGGGTCTTTAACCATTGGTTCAGAACATAGTGAATTTTATACTCATTTTTCTTATAATTTCATGAGGAATTCAGTAACAACCTTTTTTTTGGGGATTCAGAAGAAGAATTGAATAGCAACATAAAATTTGGCATTGTAAGTTGATTTATTGTAATTTTTGACATTTTGAGAATTAATAAGAGTGGTCTATTTCTCTCCATTTTGGCACTTATTATTTCCGCAAATTATATTCATTAGTTAATAATTTTTTGTGGATAAATAAGTGTTTTCACATGTTATTTTCAAATAGTGAAGTCAATCTTCAATTTCCGAAATCTGGTTGATAAATGTTTATTGCTCAACTAATTAACATATAAGGATTTTCGGGTTGAAATGGTATCAGAGTTTCTTGATATTTCGAATCAAGCTGGTATCAGAACTCATTTTGTATTTTCAAATCACTAAAGAGGACAAATTTGTGTGGCACGATCTATCATGGTATTGGTCATGTTACCTCACATGTTTCTGTGCAGATCAAATTTTTTGTGCAGAATCAACGTACTAGATTTTTGGAGTGGCATTTCTAAGCAATAAGCTTTGTATGCTAAAAGTTGGTATCAAAGTGTGATTACCAACTAGGAGGTTGGGTATGTTTAAAATGGTGTTAGAGAATTTGCTAGTGCTGGTGATGGGGTACATTACAATGGTTTTCATTTCAAATAGATCTTTGGAAAATGGTTTTGAAATTTTTTGAAATTCTTTGATTTGAATAGGAAGGCCAGCCCTATACTAAAGGTGGTTTTGTGGCATCCTAGTTTTTTTCTCCATTAATATCTATTTACTTAGAGCTCTAATATTTTTTTTTTCATTGATTGACTTTCCCTTCCAAACGTCGGATCTAAGAACCATTAAAGTTATAATTTAGTCTTTAAAATGGATTGTTCCTCAATTTTATATATATATATATATAGATATATATATTGGAAATTATTTTCACTTGCACATAAATTTGACGATTTTGAAAATTTAATAAAAGTTATTATTGACATGATGATTTTAAAATTGGTTGTATATGACTGTTAAATAAGGTAGAAATTGGTAAGTACCAATAAAATTTAACCCATGCTTTCATGTAGTTAGTTCAATCACATTATGATAATGAATACTTAAAGAACTCCAAGAAACCTTGACATCATGCATGGCCAATCTACCACTAGAAATGCATCATATTATAAGTATAGGAGGTGGACAAATTTCCTTGGATGCACTATTAGGTATAGGTGGTGTAAAGCCTCCAGTTCACGAGCTAGAAGCATGCCCTTAATGACGATTCAAAGACAAGTTCGGTTAACAGATGTTGACCATGATCGTGCAATATGAGATGAAGTGGTGACCCACCTCACCTTTATATATAGGAGAAAGAACATATTGGGTCGATGGCATGCCCAAGAGGACTCACACCTTACCCTTGTGATGCAGTCCATGGCGGAAAGAGAAGGTTCTAGGTTGGAGATGACATTTTGGGTTGCACTAATGCATGGATGAGGCTGACTTAGGTGAGTTGGTAAAATTGATGTGCCCCATGACAATATGATGTGGTCATATCGCCCAAACATTGGACAAATTTATGGTTTGCAACGAAGGCTTAGAATGCATGAAACAAACTAGGAAGAAATGAGGAAATCAAGAGGTTACTTAAGGCACATAAAAGGAACCAAAGGACATTCAGCTTGATGTGGCGTGGTGAGGAAACTGTTGTAGCAAGGGAGAAATAAATGTAGAGGATAGGTGCACCTCATACAATGAGTTGGAATGTTGGCTAAGGAAAGAAGTGACCAAGTGTAGGATGGATTGACCCAAATGACCAATGATGAGTTTGTCCATTTGATGGGTTTGGAATGTTCTTATATAAGTGTTTTAACAATATAGAACACACATAAAGATGACAACAAGATGGAAAAAGTAACAACAAAAAGGACCATGGAATGAATGTCTAAGGTTGGGAAAAGGTAGATGAATGAATGGAGTGTGACCTACGCCCTTCAATCACTTGAATGGACCAAGGAACAGGATTACTTGGTCGAAGTGCACAAGTGGGGAATATTTCACATGAGGGTGAATCTAGGTAGGTCTTGGGGTTTTGTACTTGGGTTTTGGAGAAGTATACAACAAGGCATGCTATGGAACTATTTGTATGTCTACACCGATCCAAATTATTCATCGTAGTACATGTAAGATTGTATAAATATTTTGTTTGTTAGGCATGGTTTGTGCCCCCATGGTATTGGAGCCTATTTGAGGAAAAATTTTGGTGAATCTCTTCACCACTATCACTCCAATGATAGATGGTATCATAGTGAACTTGGTGAAAAGTTCATATCTCTTCACCAGAACCATTGATCTAAATTGGATCCTCACCCAACATACTTTGTAAAATTGTAATAATTATTATTTATTTATGTTTCTCTTTTAGGAAAAATTGGAAGTGGAAATGAACCACATCATGGTTGAAATTCCAAAGGAAACGCATTAAAACAATGAATGTTGAAGCAAAGAGAGAAATGAAAAGGAGAGTCAAGGAAAAAAAGGGAAGGACAATAACATAAATAGAAGCTCGAAGAGAAAAACCTGCTTGATGTTGATTGGATGAAGGAGTTAATTTCCATGTTCACTCTAAGCGAAGGTGTCACTGAGCCTTTTCCTCTGCAATTTTGTAATGTAATTGAGTAATAATACATAGAGTATGTGTATCACTCACCACTTTGTCATTTTCTCTCGAGCATAATAAAATTCCCATTTAAATTTTGATATGAGTTGCAGTTCTCTATGTATACGTCGTTGAAGTAAATTTAAATCTTGTAGAACCTATACATATAGTTTATTATTGTTGGGAACATTTTTAACTTTCTAGAGCATTTTGTTTTGCCAATAAATTTTAGATGCATTATATCTTGCAGTCTAGGGTTGTCTGGGCATTTGTTAGCTACCCATGAACCATATACACATTTTGACAATTCCCTTGCTACCACTTTCAACCTCTATGCATTTTTATCTATCTGTGAATGCTCATGTCAACTTCTATATGTTTTTCTGTATCATTGAATGTTAAAAATTATCTTCCATAATTTTCTTTCTGCTCTGGGTTGCCAAAATATTCGTGGGAATTTCACTGCATCATGGGTTATTGAAAACAATCTTCCAAACATTTTTACACGCCATTGGTGATCAAATTTTCCCCTAGAAACTTGTTTGCATTTGTTGGTTAATGATGCTGATGTGAAGAGGCTTTTGTTTCATTATTGGTTGTCGAATCCATACCTTATATATTTTTTTTCCATGGGTCCACTCACTTCAACTTGGATTCCCCCGCTACTTGAGTTCCCTTCCTCATTCTATCAAAAAACATCCTTTGGTTGACCAGAATTGGGTAAATCCTACTTGTCTAAATTCAACTTGGCTAAATACAACTTGGATCAATTTGACTTGGTTGACTTGCATTACCTCCAACCAAACTTGTCGCCTCTCTCCGACTCATTTGTTTCTGATTTGACTTGTGGCTTGATTGGTAAATAATTTCCCATAATCCTAAGAGGGAAGGATACAATTTTTTTATTCTCCAAAAGTATCTATGTTGGTGAGATGGATAGGCCATAGGCCTACCATTTTGAATCGGATGGTATCAAAGCAGGTTCCAAAATTTTGGACTGCTTAGATATTACATTAACCCATTTGACCATGGTTGGGGGGATTGACAGGGTGTCCTAGAAAGCCTGTACCCCTAGGTTTTGGTTGGCCACGGGGGTTTTTTTTGAAGAGCCATCATCCGCTCCCATCATATCATCACTTTTCATCTTATCTCCCGCTCATCTATCCCATTCCCCTAGTCCAGACATTAGGATGATCTGTTTGTGGGGTTTCACCTTATCTCATGGGAATAAGGGGGTAAAGGCCCAGAAGGTAAAAGCTAAAATCCATAAAAAATGAAACCTAGAGATGCCTCGCCCAGGGATCCCCGAGAAGGCAATAAAAAGCCTCTCAACAAGAAACAAGAGGGACCCGAAGAAAAATAACAAAAACAAGACCTAGCCAAGAGGATAAAGGGTCTCATCATGAGCCATCCTATTATGTTCATGGGTACCTAACAGTATGACATTGCCACTATCTGGTTACCATTCCAGGGAAGTGAACTTTGGTTTCATGGCCAAGGGAAAGGGGGTCTCATCATGAGCCAACCTTATCATCTCTGTGAAAGTGCTTGTGGGTAACACTCTCAACTCTATTTACCACACCATGGTAGTGTCCTCTAGTTAGTCCTTGAAATAAAAAAAAAATAAAAAGCAAACAAATAAAAGAAAAGAATAAATGTAATAAAGGGCTTGGAAAAAATTGCATCCATGATTGGTACAACTCGCCTTCTACAAAGGCACCCACAAGTAATATCATGCATCCATGTCTCTCACTCTACCCATATGTCTGGACATCCTTTGACTGCATCACCTCATTTTATAGGGCTTGGATGATATCCCTTGGAGACTTTCCTTTCCTTATGGATACTATCCCAATAGCATATTTTATCTTTTTCTTTAGCTTTGTATTGTAGGTATTTGTAATATCTTTGAGCTATTGAATGATATATTAGGGTTTTTATGCATATGTTTGATAACATTAATGATGAAACAAGATTGACATTGGTATGATCTTTGTGACTAATGAGCCCATGGAGGGTGAAGTTTTTGATGTGCAGGACTATGCCAGACGGACAGGTACTAGTTGGACTGGTACACATAGGGAGATGATTAGTTCGGACCTCCATGGGGCTGAAGAGCCCATCAGATGGTTGTTGGGACCCATCAGGGCTGGAGACAGGAAAGTGTCTTATCAAGTTTTGGCACTTGAGAAGAAGAAGGACATTCCATCAGGGACACTTTAGCTAAGCCAAACCTAGAAGGGTTGACCCACTTGCAGTGAAATGTTGGCCCCAGATGACCTAGGAAGACACCAGGAAGCCTTTGACATCATCACAAGCATATGGCAGATGGACAGGGTTATTGGCACATGTGGAAGTTTGGAATATCGCAAGGAGGGCTGACGTCTTGTATCTGGATGCTGCAATGGCCCCAAAAAGGCCTAGCGTCTCCCTCAAGAGGGCTTGACGTCTCATCTTTTGCTCATTTAGGGTTTTGATTTGACAAATTAATGTAAAAATAGTATAGTTTTGTCTTGTAGCTTTGTAAGCTATTTTTAATGACCTAATTTTAATTAGAGGTCATGATACAATATATACTGAGGAGTTTTTCCATCATTTTGAAGGAACACACAACTCATTCTCTTGTGAGGTTTGATTTTTAGCGCCCCTGTCGGGTATTTGGTCTTTTCTATGAGGTGCACTTGTTGGAGGAACAATTTTCTTGGCATATTTTGAATTTCTCTTGAAGGAAGGTTTACAGCTAGGGTTTGCAATGCTATTTCTTCATGATATGTAAGTGTATTTTCTACAAAAATTCTTAATTGAATGGTTGTAGGTTTGTATTCTTGCATTTATTATAAATTTGCTGATTTAAAAACCCTAGGTGAGAAGCAAACAAGTAGGTCCTTGTTTCATGTCCCCTAAAATAGAAATATTCAGCCACTGAAGAAGGAAGGAAGAGCCTAGCCTTTTCTACACTTATTCCCCTTGTGCTAGTTGTGCTTTTAGAAGTTAAGAAGGAGGAGACGTCCCAGGCCTAGGTTATATACACCTAGGGCCGTCCATATTCTAGGGTTTGGTGACACAACCTTGCCATTGCAACACTCTCCCTCACCTCCCTCTCTTGTTTTAACTTATCCTTTATGCTATCCCTTTTGCCAAGTTTGACCTAAGGAAGAAGGAAAGAGCATGAGGCCTTGCTTAAGCAACACCAGAATGATCCTCTTTCACCTAGGGTTTTTATTCTAGGGCCCTGCTATTGCAGCACCTTAGAGCCCTTCCCTCTTGTCCTTAGCTTCTTATCCCTTCAACTTTGCGTCCTCTCCTTAACTGACTCCATCTATCCCTAGGCATTGATCTTAGATCCACAACGTTGAAGTGATAGTTCTCAAACAACTTCTTAAAAATTTTAAATTTGAAACCCTAACTAACTAGATAATCCTAAATAGGTTGACATCATACTTGGATATTCCATCTTGATGCAGCATATGTCTTTGATAAGAAATTAGACAATGGTTAAGAGAATTTATTGAGTGAAGGAGTGATTAAATACATTGTTGGCTACATCAACTAAATAGTTATTGATGAAATGATATTTTTCCATTTCTATATTGATAAAACGTTGATCTCATTAATATCTGTTGTTTTACATTGCTTACATATTGATATCAAATAGTTACATGAAGTACTAAGCCATTGAATTATAGCCTGCATATATTGTTTTGTTGTTGTCTTGTTCCGTGCAGGTGTTCTCATTTGGGAATACACTTCTTTATTGGTTGTTTAGCTGGACTATCTAACCATGGTGGTAACCTATGAGGAGGAACTTTTACTTTGAACTTTATACTTTGGCCTCTTCAAAACCCTAGGTTACTAGCAACGTCTCCCCTGGGCTAACCTCCCTGAATAGAAAGAACCTCCCAATTGTGGTGGTAATAGGTGGGGTAGGTTCATGTTACGCCAGTTTGGCCTCTACCTTCTGTGCATTTGACCTAGATACACACTGTGTGATAACATTTTGGCATCATTTCCAGGGAACATTGAGTCAATACTCCTCAAATGACAAATCTTTTTCAGTAAGCCTTGCCTTCGAGACTTATCTTACAAGCTTACCTGGAAACTCCACTAGAGTGTTTTCCCTTTTCTTTTGATAGTTTCAAGAAAATTATCTGGTGACTCCACTAATGAGGAAGCCAACTATGACTTCAAAATCGGATCCGGAGAACTACAAGCATTTGGACATGAGTAAAATACCGAGATATCCCAGAAAAATGCCTCCTTTTTATAAGGATTGCCTCCCTCGATATGTTGGCATCGATGGAGAAAGTTCAGATTATCACATGAGAAAAATTTGGGAGTTCTTTCAATACTTCCCCATCAGTGACGAGGCTGAAGACTTGGTGATGAAACTCTTCTCTGCCTCTTTGCATGGAGGGGCTAGAAGATGGTATGATAATCTTCCAACTGTCAACATCACATCTATGGATCATTTTGAGGAAATCTTCCTTGCGAAGTGGGATATGAAAATGGAAGATATACAATCATTACTGAAAGGACTTGAAGGCATATAAAAAATAGAGCCTGATATTGTTAGAGTTTTCAGGGCTAGGTTCTAGAAGTTACTTTACAAGATTCCCCAAAGCCATTTTCCTAAGGACAAGTACCTTGTTTATCTCTATACTAATGGACTTCAAGGGCATCTGAGTTTCCTCCTAAATAAGAAGAGTCTGAAAACACTTGCAGAAGCTCACAACATGGCCATTTGAATCAAAGAGCATATTTCATTGTCCAGAACCAATGACCATACCATGGACACTCTCAGCTTTATAAAACTAGTTTCCCTTGAAACCTTTGTTGAATATCCACAAGAGATAAGGGAGAAAGTTTTTGACGAGCAGGATGTGGTTAAAGAACAAGAACCTAAACAAGATGATGAAATGAAAACCCCTACTCCTCACTCTGATGAAGTCATCCAAGAACCTGTTTCTCCTACACAATAGAGAAAAGATGAGGTCAGCTGTTTTCCACTACATGTTTCCAATGACACCTTAGTATTTGATTTAGAAAATGGAGAAATGAAAGATTTAAACAAAATGGATGTTCCTTACTGTACAATCAAAGACGAAGAAGCAATCCATGAGTATGAAATAATAATATATGTTGAAAATGCCAAAATCCTTGAAGTCCCTGCACAAGAAGAAACAGTAAGTTTCCCTCCTCCCCTAGATTTTGATGATACTTTGCTTTATGGTGAAGGAAATGAGGAGGAAAAGAATTAATCAAACCCTACATGTTATGACATGGATAATGGCATTGTTGATAACATTGAAGAGTTCATACATGTTTAGAGATACAGGTGGGATATAGTTGGTTATGACCTGGATCCCATCTATAACATTGATGGTCCTTTCCAATGGTTGCCTTTTCATTTATCACCTGAAGTTACCAATAAATTTGACATCTGGCAAAAAGAACCTGACCTTATTCAGAAACCCAAGGATGACCTAGTGCTATCATCTCCAATTAATTTTTGTTCATACCTTTAAGACTTGGATGACTATCCATTGGAGCACTTAAATTTATCCTATGAAGCAATTTATCAACCAACTTTGTGCTTAGATGTTGATAAAAATTAGGAAGCTACCTTCCTGAAATAGGATGATTGTGATAGGATTTTCCACCCCCTTTTGATCACTTTACCTTGTTATGTTGCTAGAGGTGTGGTTTGGAAACATGTCCCTTATCCCAAGTCTCCTATAAGGAAAAACCTCATTCTGGATTTTAGAGGAAGGTTGAATGCCTCAAGAAGAAGCCTATTATCATAGTATTCAAACCTCCCCTTTAGGAATGGCCAGATATCCTTTCAATTTTTTCTAATCCCTCCTTGAGTCTCAAGTTGTGAAGATGTCCAAGGTAGCCAACATTCAGATTCCTCGAATCAGTCTCCTGAACCTTTGACCTTTCACAATCCATTCCTGAGATGGATTGAGCATTCTTCTAAGAGTATGCAGTGGGATCACTTTTTCCCTCCCACCCACCTCCATGAGTTAGACTTTGTGATTCTCGATGATCTGATACATGTTCTAACCCATGTTGTTTTTGTGCTTGACTTATCACTATTTTTCTTTATGATGAAGCACAAATGCAGGTATCATGGGACGTTGCTCGATTGGCTTCACTGGTTGTTTGACTACACCAACATCTAGCCCACAGGTAAGTACATGTAAGAACTTCACTTTATATTCACATTTATGATTTCTTTATATATATGCCTATATATGCAGGGTGGCAATACCATCCCATCTTTGTTACTGATGTCCCTATCGGGTTGATAAAGTATATAGGTTATGCCAGAGATGTTGAGGTTCTCATGCACTGTACGGTGAGCACATGTCCCCGAGTTGGACCCAGATGTTATCCTTGATTTCATGGGATAACTAGGAGATCATGTATCGAGGCCCACAAGTCCTAGACTTGGAGTACCGAGAGCAGGATTGACCTGAGCATGGCCCTGGAGGGCCCATATTTCTTCTCTTTCATCAGACTTGTCTTGTCAGCAGTAGCAGCATCCATCACCATCAACTTGGTCTTGTATCGGAGAAGGCTCTTACTCCATGAGGTAATTGGTTCGGGCATCATGGTATGTGTCACTTTTGATCATTATAACCTTTAGATATATGCATATTACTCCTTTTATCTCTAACAACTGCTTGTATCTTACATTAACCAACTTGACCATGGTTGGGGCGATTGATAGGGTGTCCTAGCAAGCCTGTACCCATAGCTTTGGTTTACCACCAGGGGGATTTCTCAAGAGCCATTGTCCTCTCCCATCATATCATCACTTTTCATCTTATCTCCCACTCATCTATCCCATTCCCCTAGTCCGAACATTAGGATGACCAGTTTGTGGGGTTGCACCTTATCTTGTGGGAAGAAGGGGCTAAAGGCCCAGAAGGTAAAAGCAGCTGGTAAAAGATAAAAGCCATAAAAAATGAAACCTAGATATGCCTCGCCCAGGGATCCCCCAGAAGGCAATAAAAAGCCTCTCAGCAAGAAACAAGAGGGACCCGAAGAAAAATAACAAAAGCAAGACCTAGGCAAGAGGATAGGGGGTCTCATCACGAGCCAGCCTATTATGTTCATGGGTACCTAACAGTATGATATTGCCACTATCTGGTTACCATGCTAGGGCAGTGACCTTTGGTCGCATGGCCAAGGGAAAGGGCGTCTCATCACGAGCCAGCCTTATCATCTCCGTGAAAGAGCCTTGCCATTG
The DNA here is from genome assembly GCA_032191745.1 of Picea mariana. Taxonomy (NCBI): domain Eukaryota; kingdom Viridiplantae; phylum Streptophyta; class Pinopsida; order Pinales; family Pinaceae; genus Picea; species Picea mariana. Next base: position 84,156 of record JASDQU010010701.1, read on the forward strand.
CAACACTCTTCCTCACCTCACTCTCTTGTTTTAACTTATCCTTTATGCTATCTATTTTGCCAAGTTTGACCTAAGGAAGGAGGAAAGAGTAGGAGGCATTGCTTAAGCAACACCAGAGTGAGCCTCTTTCCTCTAGGGTTTTGATTCTAGGGCCCTGCCATTGCAACACCTTAGAACCCTTCCCTCTTGTCCTTAGCTTCTTATCCCTTCAAATTTGCATCCTCTCCTTAATTGACTCCATCTACCCCTAGGCACTGATCTTAGATCCACAATGTTAAAGTGATAGTGCTCAAACAACTTCTTAAAACTTTTAAATTTGAAAACCTAACTAACTAGCAAACCCTAAATAGGCTCACGTCATACTTGGATATTCCATCTTGACGCAGCATATGTCTTTGATAAGCAATTAGATGATGGTTAAGAGCATTTATTGAGTGAAGGAGTGATTAAATACATTGTTGGCTACATCATCTCAATATTTATTGATGAATTGATATTTTTCCATTGCTATATTGATAAAACGTTGATCTCATTAATATCTGTTGTTTTACATTGCTTACATATTGATATTAGATAGTTACATGAAGTACTAACCCATTAAGTTATAGCCTGCATATATTTTTTTATTGTTTTCTTGTTTCAGGTAGGTGTCCTCATTTGGGAATACACTTTCTTATTGGCTGTTTAGCCAGACTATTTGACCTTGGGGGTAACCTGTGTGGAGGAACTTTTACTTTGACCTTTATACTTTGGCCTCTTCAAAACACCAAGTTACTGGGGACATCTCCCCTGGGATAACCTCCCTGAATAGAAAGAACCTCCACATTATGGTGACATTGGGTGGGGTAGGTTCCTGTTACGCCAGTTTGGCCTCTACCTTCTATCCATTTGACCTAGCTATAAACTGTGCGATAACATTTTGGCACCGTTGTCAGGGAACACCGAGTCAATTCTCCTCAAACGATGAATCTTTTTTGGTAAACCTTGCCTCAGTGACTTATCTTACAAGCTTACTTGGCAACTCCACTAGGGTGTTTTCCCTTTTCTTTTGATAGTTTCAAGAAAATTGTCTCTCGACTCCACCAATGATGAAGCCAACTATGACTTCACAATGGGATCCAGGGAGCTACAAGACTTTGGATCTGAGTAAAATCCTGGGATATCCCAGAAAAATGCCTCCCTTTTATAAGGATTGGCTCCCTCGATTTGTTGGCATCGATGGAGAAAGTCCAGATTATCACATGAGAAAATTTTGGGAGTTCTTTCAATACTTCCCCATCAGTGATGAGGCTGAAGACTTGGTGATGAAACTCTTCTCTGCCTCTCTGCATGGAGGGGCTAGAAGATGGTATGATAATCATCCAGCTGCTAGCACCACATCTATGGATCATTTTGAGGAAATTTTCCTTGCGAAGTGGGATATGAAAATGGAGTATAAACAATCATTACTGAAAGGACTTGAAGGCTTAAAACAAACAGAGCCTAAGATTGTCATAGTTTTTGGCGCTACATTCCAGAAGCTGCTTTACAAGATTCCCCAAAGCCATTGTCCTAAGGACAAGTACCTCGTTTATCTCTATACTAATGGACTTCAAGGGCATATGACTTTCCTCCTAAATAAGAAGATTCTGAAAAAACTTGCAGAATCTCACAACATGGCCATTCGTATCGAAGAGCATCTTTCATTGTCTAGAACCAATGACCATACCATGGACACTCTCAGCTTGATAAAACTAGTTTCCCTTGAAACCTTTGTTGAAGATCCACAAGAGAGAAGGGAGAAAGTTTTTGACTAGCAGGATGTGGTTAAGGAACAAGAACCTAAACAAGATGATGAAATGCAAACCCCTACTCCTCAGTCTGATGAAGTCAACCAAGAACTTGTTTCTCCTACATTGCAGAGCAAAGATGAGGTGAGTTGTTTTCCACTACAAGTTTCCAATGACACCTTAGTCCTTGATTCGGAAAATGAAGGAGAATTGAAATATTTAAACAAAATGTATGTTCCTTGCTATACAATCAAAGATGAAGAAGCAATCCATGAGGATGAAACAATAATATATGCTAAAAATGCTAAAATCCTTGAAGTCCCTGCACAAGAAGAAACAGTAAGTTCTCCTCCTCCCTTAGATTTTGATGATGCTTTTCTTTATGGTGAAGGAAATGAGGAGGAAAAGAATGAATCAAACCCTGCATTTTATGACACGGATAATGACATTGTTGATAACATTGATGAGTTCATACATATTTGGAGAAGCAGGTGGGATATAGTTGGTTATGACCTGGATCCCATCTATGACATTGATGGTTCTTTCCAAAGGTTTCCTTTGCATTTATCACCTAAACTTACTAATAACTTTGACATCTAGCAACAAGAACCTAACCTTATTCAGCAACCCAAGAATGACCTAGTGCTATGCTCTCCAATTAATTTTTGGTCATACCTTGAAGACTTTGATGACTATCCATCTGAGCACTTAGATTTATCCTATGAAGCAAGTTATCAACCAAATTTGTGCTTAGATGTTGATAAAAATGAGGAAGTTACTTTCCTAGAACAAGATGTTTGTGATATGATTTTCCACCCCCTTTTGATCACTTTACCTTGCTATGTCACTAGAGGTGTGGTTTGGAAACATGTCCCTTATCCCAAGTCTCCTGTAAGGAAAAACCTCATTCTAGATTTTAGGGGAAAGTTGAATGCCTCAAGAATAAACCTATTATCACAGTTTTCCTACCTCCCCTTTAGGAATGGCCAGTCATCCTCTCATTTTTTTCTAATCCCTCCTCGAGTCTCAAGTTGTGAAGATTTCCAAGGTAACCAACATTCAGATTCCTTGAGTCAGTCTTCTGAACCTTTGACCTTTCACAATCCATTCCTAAGCTAGATTGAGCATTCTCCTGAGAGTATGCAGTAAGATCACTTTTTCACTCCCACCCTCCTCCATGAGTTAGACTTTGTGATTCTCAATGATCTGGTACATGTTCTAACCCACGTTGTTTTTGTGTTGAACTTATCACTATTTTGGTTTATGATGAAGAAGAAAGGAAGGTATCATGGGACATTGCTCGACTGGCTTCATTGGTTGTTTGACTACACCAATATCCAGCCCACAGCTAAGTATAGGTAAGAACTTCACTTTATATTCACATTTATGATTGCTTTATATATATGACTATATATGCGGGGTGGCAATACCATCCCATCTTTCTTACTGATGTTGCTATCGAGTTGAGCAAGTATGCAGGTTATTCCATAGATGTTGAGTTTCTCATGCGCTCTACAATGGGCACGTCCTCGAGTTGGAGCTAGATGTTATCCCAAATTTCACAGGATAACTAGGAGATCATGTCTCGAGGCCCACAGGTCCTAGACATGGAGTACCGAGAGCAGGATTGACTTGAGCATGGCCCTGGAGGGCCCATCTCTCTTTTCTTTCATCAGACTTGTCTTGTCTACAGTAGCAACATCCCTCACCATCATCTTTGTTTTGTATCATAGAAGGCTCTTGCTCCATGAGGTAATTGGTTCGATTATCATGGTATGTGTCACTTTTAATCATTATAACCTTTAGATATATGCATCTTACTCCTTTTATCTCTAACGACTACTTGGATCTTACATTAACCCACTAGACCATGGTTGGGGGGATTAAGAGGGTATCCTAGCAACCCTGTACCCATAGGTTTTGGTTTGGCGCTGGGGGGATTTCTGAAGAGCCATCATCTGCTCCCATCATATCATCACTTTTCATCTTATCGCCCGCTCATCTGTCCCATTCCCCTAGTCCAAACATTAGGATGATCTATTTGTGGGCTTGCACCTTATCTCGTGCGAATAAGGGGCTAAAGGCCTAGAAGGTAAAAGTAGTTGGTAAAAGACAAAAGCCATAAAAAATGAAACCTAGAGATGCCTCGCCCAGGGATCCCTGAGAAGGCAATAAAAATCCTCTCAACAAGAAACAAGAGGGACCGAAAGAAAAATAACAAAAACAAGACCTACCCAAGAGGATAGAGGATCTCATCACGAGCCAGCCTATTATGTTCATGGGTACCTAACAATATGACATTGCCACTATCTAGTTACCACGCTAGGGCAATGACCTTTGGTTGCATGGACAAGGGAAAGGGGGTCTCATCATGAGCCATCCTGATTATCTCTGTGAAAATGCTTGTGGGTAACACTGTCAGCTCTGGTCACCATGCCATGGCAGTGTCCTCTAGTTAGTCCTTGAAATAATAAAAAAGAAAAAGCAAACAAATAAAAGAAAAGAATAAAGGTAATAAAGGGCTTGGAAAAAATTGCATCCATGACTGGCACAACTCGCCTTCTACAAAGGCACCCATAGGTAATATCATTCATCCCTGTCTCTCACTCTACCCATATGTCTATACATCCTTTGACTGCATCACCTCGTTTTACAAGGCTTGGATGATACCCCTTGGAGACTTTCCTTTCCTTATGGATACTATCCCAATAGGGTATTTTGTCTTTTTCTTCGGCTTTGTATTATAGGTCTTTGCAATATCTTTGAGCTATTGAATGACATATCATGGTTTTTATTCATATGTTTGATAACATTAATGATGAAACATGATTGACATTACTATGATCCCTGTGACTAATGAGCCCATGGAGGGCGAAGTTTTTGATGTGCAGGACCATGCCCAATGGGAAGGTACCAGTTGGACTGGTACACATAGGGAGATGATTAGTTCAGACCTCCATGGGGCTGAAGAGCCCATTAGATGGTTGCTGGGACCTATCAGGGGCGGAGACAGGACAGTGTTTGATCGAGCTTTGAAACTTGAGAAGAAGAAGGATGTTCCATCACGAACACTTCAGCTGAGCCAGACCTATAGGGGTTGACCCACTTGCAGTGAAATGTTGGCCCCAGATGACCTAGGAAGCCACCACGAAGCTTTTGACATCATCATGAGAATATGGCAAATGGATAGTGTTATTGTCACATGTGGCATTTCAGAAGAAACCAAGGAGGGATAACATCTAGTTTCTGGATGCTGCACTGGCCCCAAAAAGGCCTAACGTCTCCCTCAAGAGGGCTTGACGTCTCATCTTTTTCTCATTTAGGGTTTTGATTTGACAAATTAATGTAAACACAGTATAGTTTTGGTTTGTATCCTTGTCGGATATTTTTAATGACCTAATTTTAATTAGAGGTCATGATACAATATATATTGAGGAGTTTTTCCCTCATTTTGAAGGAACACACAACTCACTCTCTTGTGAGGTGTGATTTTTTGCACCCTTGTTGGGTATTTGGTCTTTTCTATGAGGTGCACTTGTTGGAGGAAGGATTTTCTTGGCATATTTTGGAATTTCTCTTGAAGGAAGGTTTATAACTAGGGTTTGCAATGCTATTTCTTCTTGATATTTAAGTGTATTTTCTGCAAAAATTCTTAATTGAATGGTTGTAGGTTTGTATTCTTGCATTTATTTTAAATTTGCTAATTTAAAAACCCTAGGTGACAAGCACACAAGTAGGTCCTTGTTTCATGTCCCCTAAAAGAGAAATATTTAGCCATTGAAGAAGGAAGGAAGAGCCTAGCCTTTGCTACACTCTTTTCACTTATTCCCCTTGTGATAGTTGTGCTTTTAGAAGTTAAGAATGAGGAGACGTCCCAGGCCTAGGTTATCTACACCTAGGGCTGTCCATATTCTAGGATTTGGTGATAGAGCCTTTCCATTGCAACACTCTCCCTCACCTCACTCTCTTGTTTTAACTTATCCTTTATGCTAGCCGTTTTGCCAAGTTTGACCTAAGGAAGGAGGAAAGAGCATGAGGCCTTGCTTAAGCAACACCAGAGTGAGCCTCTTTAACCTAGGGTTTTGATTCCAGGGCCCTGCCATTGCAGCACCTTAGAACCCTTCCCTGTTGTCCTTAACTTCTTATCCCTTCAACTTTGTGTCCTCTTCTTAATTGACTCCATCTACCCTTGGGCACTGATCTTAGATCCACAACGTTGAAGTGATAGTTCTCAAACAACTTCTTAAAACTTTTAAATTTGAAACCCTAACTAACTAGCTAATCCTAAATAGGTTGACGTCATACTTGAATATTCCATCTTGACACAACATATGTCTTTGATAAGCAATTAGATGATGGTTAAGAGCATTTATTGAGTGAAGGAGTTATTAAATAAATACATTGTTGGCTACATCATCTCAATAGTTATTGATGAATTGATATTTTTCAATTGCTATATTGATAAAACGTTCATCTCATTAATATCTGTTGTTTTACATTTCTTACATATTGATATCAGATAGTTACATGAAGTACTAACCCATTGAATTATAGCCTGCATATATTGTTTTGCTGTTGTCTTGTTTTGGGCAGGTGTTCTCATTTGGGCATACACTTCCTTATTGGCTGTTTAGCCAGACTATCTGACCTTGGTGGTAACCTTAGACCCGTGAGGAGAAACTTTTACTTTGACCTTTATACTTTGTCCTTTTCAAAACCCCAGTTTACCGGGGACGTCTCCCCTGGGATAACCTCCCTGAATAGAAAGAACCTCCCCATTATGGCGACATTGGGTGGGGTAGGTTCCTCTAACAACAGTTTGGCCTCTACCTTCTAGCCATTTGACCTAGCTACAAACTGTGCGATAACATTTTGGCACCGTTGTCGGGGAACACTAAGTCAATTCTCCTCAAACGACAAATCTTTTCCGGTAAGCCTTGCCTCAAAGACTTATCTTACAAGCTTACCTGGCGACTCCACTAGGGTGTTTTCCCTTTTCTTTTGATAGTTTCCACTAATGAAGAAGCCAACTATGACATCACAATGGGATCTAGGGAACTACAAGCCTTTGGATATGATTAAAATCCCAGGATATCCTAGAAAAATGCCAAACTTTTATAAGGATTGACTCCCTCAATTTGCTGGCATCGATGGAGAAAGTCCATATTATCACATGAGCAAATTTTGGGAGTTCTTTCAATACTTTCCCATCAGTGACGAGGCTCAAGACTTGGTGATGAAACTCTTCTCCGCCTCTGTGCATGGAGGGGCTATAAGATGGTATGATAATCTTCCAGCTACCAACATCACATATATGGATCGTTTTGATGAAATATTCCTTGCAAAGTGGGATATGAAAATGGAAGATATACAATCATTACTGAAAGGAATTGAAGGCATAAAACAAACAAAGCTTGATATTGTCATAGTTTTCAAGGCTAGGCTCCAGAAGTTGCTTTACCAGATTCCCCAAAGCCATCGTCCTAAGAACAAGTACCTCATTTATCTCTATACTAATGGACTTCCAAGGCATATGTGTTTCCTCCTAAATAAGAAGACTCTGAAAAAACTTGTAGAAGCTCACAACATGGCCATTTGAATCGAAGATCATCTTTCATTGTTCAGAACCAATGACGATACCATGGACACTCCCAGCTTGATAAAACTAGTTTCCCTTGAAACGTTTGTTGAAGATCCACAAGAGAGAAGGGAACAAGTTTTTGATGAGGAGGATGTGGTTAAGGAACAAGAACCTAAACAAGATGATGAAATGAAAACCCCTACTCCTCACTCTGATGAAGACATCCAAGAACCTATTTCTCCTACACAACAGAGCAAAGATGAGGTGAGTTGTTTTCCACTACAAGTTTCCAATGACACCTTAGTCCTTGATTCAGAAAATGGAGAAATGAAGTTCCTTGCTGTACAATCAAAGACGAAGAAGCAATCCATGAGGATGAAACAATAATATATGTTGAAAACACCAAAATCCTTGAAGTCCCTGCACAAGAAAAAACAGTAAGTTTCCCTCCTCCACTAGATTTTTATGATGCTTTGCTTTATGGTGAAGGAAATGAGGAGGAAAAAAATGAATCAAACCTTGCATCTTATGACATGGATAATGAAATTGTTGATCACATTGATGAGTTCATACATGTTTGGAGACACAAGTGGGATATAGTTGGTTATGACCTAGATCCCATCCATGACATTGATGGTCCTTTCCAAAGGTTTCCTTTTCATTTATCCCCTGAAGTTACTAATAACTTTGACATATTGCAATAAGAACCTGACCTTATTCAAAAAACCAAGGATGACCTAGTGCTATGCTCTTCAATTAATTTTTGGTCATACCTTGAAGACTTTGATGACTATCCATCGAAGAACCTAGATTTATCCTATGAAGCAAGTTATCAACCAACTTTGTGCTTAGATGTTGATAAAAATTAGGAAGTTACTTTTCTAGAACATGATGCTTGTGATAGGATTTTCCACCCCCTTTTGATCACTTTACCTTGCTATGTCACTAGAGGTGTGGTTTGGAAACATGGCCCTTATCCCAAGTCTCCTATAAGGAAAAACCTCATTTTGGATTTTGGGGGAAGGTTGAAAGCCTCAAGAAGAAGCCTATTATCATAGTATTCCAGCCTCCCCTTTAGGAATGGCCAGTTATCCCTTCAGTTTTTGCTAATCCCTCCTTGAGTCTCAAGTTGTGAAGATGTCCAAGATAGCCAACATTCAGATTCCTCGAGTCAGTCTCCTAAACCTTTGACCTTTCAAAATGCATTCCTAAGGTGGATTGAGAATTATTCTAAGAGTATGCAGTGGGATCACTTTTTCCCTCCCACCCGCCTCCATGAGTTAGACTTTGTGATTCTCGATGATCTGATACATGTTCTAACCCATGTTGTTTTTGTGCTTGAATTATCATTATTTTGGTTTATGATGAAGCACAAAGGCAGGTATCATTGGACATTTCTTGATTGGCTTCACTGGTTGTTTGACAACACCAACATCCAGCCCATAGGTAAGTACAGGTAAGAACTTCACTTTATATTTTCATTTATGATGGATTTATATATATGCCTATATATGCGGGGTGGAAATACCATTCCATCTTTGTTACTGATGCCCCTATTGGGTTGATAAAGTATGCAGGTCATGCTAGAGATGATGAGGTTGTCATGCATTGTACGATGAGCACATGTCCCCAAGTTGGACCCAGATGTTATTCCCGATTTCATGGGATAACTAGGACATCATGTCTCGAGGCCCACAGGTCCTATGCATGGAGTACCGAGAGCAGGATTGACCTAAGCATGGCCCTGGAGGGAACATATTTCTTCTCTTTTATCAGACTTGTCTTGTCAGCAGCAGCAACATCCATCACCATCGGCTTGGTCTTGTATAAGAGAATGGTTTTGCTCCATGAGGTAATTGGTCTGGGTATCATGGTATGTGTCACTTTTGATCATTATAACCTTTATATATATGCATATTACTCCTTTTATCTCTGACAACTGCTTGGATCTTACATTAACCCACTTGACCATGGTTGGGGGGATTGACAGGGTGTCCTAGCAATCCTGTACCCATAGGTTTTGGATTGCCACCGGGGGGATTTCTAAAGAGCCATATTTCACTCCCATCATATCATCACTTTTCATCTTATCTCCCGCCCATATGTCCCATTCCCCTAGTCCATACATTAGGATGATCTGTTTGTGGGGTTGCACCTTATCTCGTGGGAAGAAGGAGATAAAGGACCAGAAGGTAAAAGCAACTGGTAAAACATAAAATCCACAAAAAATGAAAACTAGAGATGCCTCACCCAGGGATTCTCGATAAGGCAATAAAAATCCTCTCAGCAAGAAACAAGAGGGACCTTAAGAAAAATAACAAAAACAAGACCTAGCCAAGAGGATAGGGGGTCTGATCACGAGCTAGCCTATTATGTTCATGGGTACCTAACAGTATGACATTGCCACTATCTACTTACCATGCCAGGGCAGTGACCTTTGGTTGCATGGCCAAGGGAAAGGGGGTCTCTTCACGAGCCAACCTTACCATCTCTATGAAAGAGCCTTGCCATTGTAACACTCTCCCTTACCTCACTCTCTTGTTTTAACTTATCCTTTATGCTAGCTATTTTTCCAAGTTTGACCTAAGAAAGGAGGAAAGAGCACGAGGCATTACTTAAGCAACACCAGAGTGAGCCTCTTTCCCCTACGGTTTTGATTCTAGGGCCCTACCATTGCAACACCTTAGAACCCTTCCCTCTTGTCCTTAGCTTCTTATCCCTTCAAATTTGCGTCCTCTCCTTAATCGACTCCATCCACCCCTAGGAACTAATCTTAGATCCACAACGTTGAAGTGATAGTGCTCAAACAACTTCTTAAAACTTTTAAATTTGAAACCCTAACTAACTAGCTAACCCTAAATAAACTGACGTCATACTTGGATATTCTATCTTGACGTAGCATATGTCTTTGATAAGCAATTAGATGATGGTTAAGAGAATTTATTGAGTGAAGGAGTGATTAAATACATTGTTGGCTACATCATCTCAATAGTTATTGATGAATTGATATTTTTCCATTGCTATATTGATAAAACATTGATCTCATTAATATCTGTTGTTTTACATTGCTTACATATTGATATAAGATATTTACATGAAGTACTAACCCATTGAATTATAGCCTGCATATATTTTTTTGTTGTTGTCTTATTCCGGGTAGGTGTTCTCATTTGGGCATACACTTCTTTATTGGCTGTTTAGCCAGACTATCTGACCTTGGTGGTAACCTCAGAACTGTGAGGAGGAACTTTTACTTTGACATTTATACTTTGTCCTCTTCAAAACCCCAGGTTACCGGGGATGTCTCCCCTGGGATAACCTCCCTAAATAGAAAGAACCTCCCCATTATGGTGACATTGGGTGGGGTAGGTTCCTGTTACGCGAGTTTGGCCTCTACCTTCTATCCATTTTACCTAGCTACAAATTGTGCTATAACATTTTGGCACCATTGTCGGTGAACACTGAGTCAATTCTCCTCAAACGACAAATGTTTTTCGATAAGCCTTGACTCAGAGACTTATCTTACAAGCTTACTTGGTGACTCCACTAGGGTGTTTTCCCTTTTCTTTTGATAGTTTCAAGAAAATTCTCTGTTGACTCAACTAATGACGAAGCCAACTATGAATTCACAATGGGATCTAGGGAACTACAAGCCTTTGGACATGAGTAAAATCCCGAGATATCCCAGAAAAATGCCTCCGTTCTATAAGGATTGGCTCCCTCGACTTGCTGGCATCGATGGAGAAATTCTAGATTATCACATGAGAAAATTTTGGGAGTTCTTTCAATACTTCCCCATCAATGACGAGGTTGAAGACTTGGTGATGAAACTCTTCTCTGCCTCTCTGCATGGAGGGGCTATAAGATTGTATGATAATCCTCCAGCTGCCAACATCACATGTATTGATAATTTTGATGTAATCTTCCTTACGAAGTGGGATATGAAAATGGAAGATATACAATCATTATTGAAAGGAATTGAAGGCATAAAACAAACAAAGCCTGAGATTATCAGAGTTTTAAGGGACAGGTTCCAGAAGTTTCTTTACCAGATTCCCCAAAGCCATCATCCTAAGGAAAAGTACCTCATTTATCTCTAGAGTAATGGACTTCAACCGCATGTGAGTTTCCTCCTAAATAAGAAGAGTCTGAAAACACTTGCAGAAGCTCACAACATGGCCATTCGAATCGAAGAGCATCTTTCATTGTCCAGAACCAATGACCATACCATGGACACTATCAGCTTGACAAAACTAGTTTCCATTGAAACCTTTGTTGAATACCCACAAGAGAGAAGGGAGAAAGTTTTTGACCAGGAGGATGTGGTTAAGGAAAAAGAACCTAAAAAAGATGATGAAATGCAAATCCCTACTCCTCACTCTGATGAAGTCATCCAAGAACCTTTTTCTACTACATCGCAGAGCTAAGATGAGGTCATTTGTTTTCCACTATAGGTTTCTAATGACACCTTAGTCCTTGATTCAGAAAATGAAGGAGAAATGAAAGATTTAAACAAAATGGATGTTCCTTGGTGTACAATCAAAGACGAATAAGCAATCCATGAGGATGAAACAATAATATATGCTGAAAACGCCAAAATCCTCAAAGTCCCTGCACAAGAAGAAATAGTAAGCTTCCTTCCTCCCCTAGATTTTGATGATGCTTTGCTTTATGGTGAAGGAAATGAGGAGGAAAAAAGAATCAAACCCTGAATGTTATGACATGGATAATGACATTGTTGATAACATTTATGATTCTTGATGATCTGATACTTGTTCTAACCCACGTTATTTTTGTGATTGACTTATCACTATTTTGGTTTATGATGAAGCACAAAGGCAAGTATCGTAGGATGTTACTCGATTGGCTTCGTTCTCTGTTTGACTACAACAACAAACAACCCATAGGTAAGTACAGGTAAGAACTTCACTTTATATTTGCATTTATGATGGATTTATATATATGCCTATATATGCAGGGTCTCAATACCATCCCTTCTTTGTTACTGATGTCTGTATCGGGTTGATAAAGTCTGCAGGTTATGCCAGAGATGATGAGGTTCTCATGCGCTATACAATGAGCACATGTCCCTGAGTTGGAGCCAAATGTTATCCCTGATTTCATGGGATAACTAGGAAATCATGTCTTGAGGCCCACAGGTCCTAGACATGGAGTAAAGAGAGCATGATTGACCTGAGCATGGCCCTAGAGGGCCCATATTTCTTCTGGACATTAGGATGATCTATTTGTGGGGTTGCTCCTTATCTTGTGGGAAGAAGGGGCTAAAGGCCCAAAAGGTAAAAGCAACTGGTAAAAGATAAAAGCCATAAAAAATGAAACCTAGAGATTCCTCACTTAGGGACCCCGAGAAGGCAATAAAAAGCCTCTCAACAAGAAACAAGAGGGACCCAAAGAAAAATAACAAAAACAAGACCTATCCAAGAGGATAGGGGGTCTCATCATGAGCCAACCTATTAT
>JASDQU010010702.1:12118-24016 GCA_032191745.1 Picea mariana
CCATATGCCAATTATATAAAGGAAAACAAACAGCTATTTATTTCATAGTAACCGTAACAGGAGTTTTCTTTTTAACTTATACAATTCATAGTACAGAGACCGCTCACATTTCATAACAGTATTCGCATGACCGAGGGGACATCTCTATACTCTTTTAATAAAAAGAATAGAGGATCTGTATAACCACAGGCCTGGAATAAATAGCTAACAGTCATGTTTCATTGCAATAGTGCAGGAGTAAAAGTCTTGTGACTCAAATTCCTAAAACTTATTACATATTCCAGAACTAGACCACTATTCAAATGTGTCTTCAACTCTACGCAATACTATGTTATAAATTTCCAATAGTGAAACATCATTGCAAAACTAAATATACAATTAACCAGTCACTACAGGAGTCTAATTTAGGTTTCCACGCTAACGGTATTCTAGAACATAACTGTTTCATTTGATAGAACCTAGAATAATAAACTCTGAGAGCTTTGTGAAAAGGAACCTGAGTACCTTTTGCATAAGATGATGCCCTATAATCCGAAGACTTCATTGCGCACCAATCTTGTAAGAAGACCAAGAAATTATATATAGTATTTAGTTGGAAGCAATAAAATTTCATATGTTGAATGTAGAATAAATTTACTAGTGTCAAATGTTTACAAAAAGAAACAACGCAGATGAAAATATGTACTGCACTTAGCTTACAGTTCTGAAGTAAAGGTCGTCTTTCCTCACGTCATCCACAGACCCAAAGGGGTGGAGTGGCCAAGGATCCTCTAATGGGTACCCTCGCAGTCAAAAGGGGCCCATCATTAGATTATAGAAACCAAACATTAATCAATCTTTTCATAAAGATAAATAAATAATAAGCAATTGTAAACCCAAAATTGTAAATAGCATACAGTATAAACGTACTCCATAGAGAATACACAAATTCAGATCACAAACATTACTAGGAGACTTTTTGTCCTCATGATTATAAAAGAATTACACGATTGATGACAAAAAGAAATGAAACCATAACAAGGTTCTGAATTACCTAAATCCCTGTTTTTTTCTTCATACGAAAATGAGGGGTTTTAGACATATTAATTACTGGTTTTTTAGAATGATGAATAAGGGAAATTTCGTTAAGGAATAAAGGTAAATTCATTAAAGCAATAAATCCCTGGAATAACTTATACATTACAAATCGTAACTGGTATCTATACTTGTATAAGCACGGAAGGGGTGAATAGAATATCCTGGATTAAAATAAAATGTACATAATAGACAAGGAAACCCTTACCATAATTATAGACTGGACCTACGATTTCATCCCCTTAAATCTGAGTATGTAAGGTTCCACAAAAGGTCAAATGTAAGAAGTTGATAACTCAAAGATTAAGGATAAACCAAACAGAATCCTCAACGAACACAGTAGGGGACGACTCTTTTAAAAGGAAGTAAGTTACAATAACAGAGAACGTTACCTTGCCTAGACGAAGGAATCTCGCGAAGAGAATATGGGTCTTTCTAGAGAAATTGTAGCATTCATTCATACTCAGTATCGAGCCATTTTTAGAGGTCTCGTAATAGGATTTTGTCACTAGTGTAGTAATGATAGGTATGTCGCGACGAATAAATAACAAGTTACACAAACAAGGATAATGACGGAGGATAATTTGTTATTTAACTGAACCCTAAGTACATTCGGGGTTAATCCAAAAATTGAAAGAAACTGAGAGCCACCTTTGTAGGAGACTTCACAGGTTAATGGCCTCTACAAAGACAAGTAACTACCCAACGAAGGATTATGCAGGACATCAAAAATGTATATCTATCCATGACCGGAGGAATTGGTCCAGTGAGTTAAAGAACAATGGAGGGGAAACCTTCACTGGAAATTCATAAAGAATAATAGTTGAAGATTTATTTTCGCTATGACAAAACCCCCTCAAAAGTTCCACCTAACTACTGAAATCATAAGCATGTTGTGGACTTACCAGGAAAGTCGTGTAGCCTTGTGTGTTTTCCATCGGGTAAATTTATCCAGGTCATCGACCTCCCTCACCAAGAAACAAAACACAGTGTTAACACTCTCACATAGAAAACTCACATTAGTCTTGTAAACCCTTACTGCGCAGAGTAAATGGTGGATGTACAAAGACTATCTATGGCCATGTGATGGGACGGAGATGGCGCAATCCTATTGGATGTGGGATCTAGTGATAACCTTGGGATTACCTCTCGCAGGATCTCTATTAATGGGTTGAACGGAGGTTTTAACTCATGACTGACAAGAACACTTTGAATTCATACTAAGTTAATGTGAGAAAAGGACAGTTCCTTCAAGGCACGATACACAGGACCATCCAACTCTAGTTGTTATCATTCATTTAAGGCATGACTAACTGTAATATCCCCAAAAATAAATTATTATTGAAGTCTGAAAATACTTAGGAATTTATTTCCATTTTTGGCAAATTGGAATTTGGAAAATTATTTCCATTTATGGCAATTCTGAATTTGGGAATTTAGTCAATTGTAATTAATTATTGTGACTGATTGGGAAAAGATTTGATTTTCCCAACTAACTCTTTGACTATGACACTTGTAAGAGACAAATAATTTTTATATTTATTGATGAGAGACAAATGGAACAACCAGGTTGAAATCAGTTGACCATGACTCCATGAGTGGGGAATAGGCTTGAACTACCTCAGGGTTGAATTTTACAAGTGGAAAATCTGGAATTTGGCCATTGGCAGCCCTTGAAAATCAGGCATTTGTAAAGCTGCGAAATTCCCAAGGGAAAAAGACCTAGGCACAAGATGCTTCTGCATATATAGCATATGGGAGGAGGCAGGACACTGCTGAGTATGCTTGGGGAAAAGACGGACTTGTTGTTACAAGCACTAACTCTAAGTATGAGGCAAGGATAATTTGAGAGTTGGGAAAAGATTGTTAGTTGTTGTTATGATCACTACTTCTAAGTGTGAGGCAAGGAGAATTGGGATCTGGAAGAGGACTATAGTGAAAGAGGAGTTTCGAGGTTTGCCCTCATGTTTTCATGGTCAGGCTAGGGGGTGAACGGAATAATTAGTTTGGATGTTTTTTTCTATGGTTGGGTGGAACTTGGTTGTTCCATTTGTTGTCCCAGCAATTTGTGCAAGTATCTTCTTCTACTCTTCCCTGGTTGATCAAGCTGTTGATTAATAATGGGTAGAATGTATTTACTTAGTTCTCATTAAATGTTCTATTGGTGAATGACTAATAGAATACATCTACTTGTTGGGTAGAAGGAAATAATTTATTGAATAAGTCTTTACAGTTAAATTTATGCATTGAGTAGAACAAAGAAAGGTTGTTGTATGTGTTAACTGTTGATAAATGTATGGAAGTTTCCTAAGTAGAATTAAGAAAAACTATGGTGTGTATTATTGTGAAAAAAGTGTGAAAGTTCTCCTATTCATGTGATTTAATCTTTGGATACAATAGGAAAGTAATTATCGGATCGATCTATGGCTGATATTTAGAAATGTTTAAATTGTACAATTACCAAATGAAGATGTTGAGTGAATATCAGATTTGAAATATCTATCTGTATATGTGTTGTTACCTATACGGATTTTCTGAGCTACATGAACAACTATTACACAGGAAGCGATTTCTCGATTATTGGAAGTAATTTCCTCTTTAGCCGACTATGTTAAATATAACAAAGGGTTATAGTTTCTCTTTTTTTTAATATCAGGAGAAATTGTCCAAGGATGTAAATACATAAACCTATTACCTATTACATAGTTAGTCCCTTTTTTAAGCGAGTCCTCAAACCCTACATAACACTTGCGAACATAACTATTATTTAGGGAAATCTTCTCTAGTAGGGTTTCCCCCTCTATTATTTTCTTTAAGGATTGAAGATAAATTTAACCAGTTGTTTATAGGAGCCCAGTATAAAAACTACCAAGATAATAATGTGTTAGGGTAGATTTGTATCATTTTCAATAGAATTTGGGTTGTTATATCCAGTGTAGTTGGAAGAAGGTTAAGGTCAAGAATCTTTCGACATTCATAAGCTCAGAAGAGATAGTACGAATTTGCACACAGAGTGTCAGTGTGCACAGGGACAAAGTCATGTTTCATTGACGAGGGACAATGCTTTCAGAAATGCAGACGAGACCTAAAGTTACAGGGATCGCAAGATAAATTTGGAAGGCATAGTCTTTGAAACATTTTTAAATCTCCTAAGTTAGGAAATAAATCAAAAACAAAGTTCAAGAGGAATAGTGGTTTTAAGTCTCGAGAGGAAACACTTAGAAAAGTGTCTAACTCTTGAAGAGTTGAAGTATATAAAGGTGGAGTGCAGAATTTTTGAGATAATTGAAGGAAGATCAAGGGTTAAGATCCATCCAGGAGAAGCCGAAATATTTCAAGCTGTTAGATCTCGGAGAAGTAGCACATCGATTAGTTAGTCGTGAGGAATTATTGAAATTTTGCAAACCAAAATATTTGGAAGAGGCAGAGTGAAATTTGTGAAACCCCGAAATGCGAAATCCAAAAATCATCGGGACCATCCATCAAAGGGTACACGTGGAAAGAGATCAACATTTCACTGACTCGTAGAGGGGAAAGTTCAAAGGGAGGAGTCGTGAGGATTTGTGAAACGTGAAATCACGATTTAATCTGAGTCGGTGATCGAGGAGAGATCCAAACCGTCGATTGCCCAGGGAGAATTTCAGGATATCAAGGATCAGGAGAAAGGAAGTGAGTACCCATCCAACTTCATGAAATGTGAAGGGAAGATCTAGATCGTTAAATCTAGGGGATCCCGAGCCATCGGATTTGGGTGCTCTGAAAATGTCATCATTTTGAAAGTCGGGAATGTGGAGGAAGTGTTAACTTGGAAGTCGCAAGTCGAGAAATATAAATTTACGAAAGGAGAGTCTGAATCATTGGATCCAGAGTGGATACATGTCGACAGGTCAGAAGATCCAAAAGGAGACTCGTGGCTATTGAGATTTGAAATCACAGAAGTCCAGAGTCCCAGAAACGATGAGAATCGTTGATGCGAAGGAGGACACGTGGCACCAGATCTAGAACTCCAAGAGATACCCAGTTAGCAGGGACAAGAAATTGATATTTGAGATCTTAGAAGTCCAGAGAGTCAAAATAGATCTGAGTTGTCAGACCACCCGAAGTGAATCTAAGCCGTTAGATCCAGAGAGGAGACATGGCGAAGATCCATGGACTCTGGGCAAAGACCCGAAGTATTTCTAGGTCGCCCGATTTAAGAGGACAAGTGGCAGGATTCTGTGTAATTTAAGGAGAAGGAAAAAGGGACTTGAGATGTTAGATCCCCGAAGGCCGGATTTGCGGAGGAGATCCTAGCCTTAGATTCAAGGGGACAGGTGGCAATAGATATTCCATTCTGGGATATTATCATGTAGAGGAGAGTAGAGTTGAGAGTTGAAACTCCCGGAGGACGGAAAGATGAAGTCAACCATAGTTGTTGATCCAGAGGAGAGTTATGTGTCGAAAAATCATGGGAATCTGGGGAGACATGTGGAAAAAGGGAAAGAAGGGTGGAATGGAACTTAAGAGCAAACGTTAATCGGGAGCAGCATCGATAGGCAGGAGATCAATGGACGGAGAGGATTGTGGAGTCGGAACTTGTGCGGAGGATAACTTTCCTTGAGCAGGCCCCAATTTCAACCACTATTTTGGTGACGGGGTATGTGTCAACTGGAGGAGGATTGCGGGGAGAAAATAGGTTTGGTTTGAAACCACTCTTGCTTGTGCCCGCAATCGTGCATTAGCACAAGGGCACAGCCCAAGGGAATATGAATGAAGGGGATAGTGAAGAGGATCTAGCACCCATAAACTGAGAAGCACCCAGAGCACATAGAGATAGAAGGTTTCAAGGCTACGATAGATGCACTGAACCTTAATTTTTAAGCATGCAATCTATGTTTTAAACCCCACTTCATTTAGACCTATATGGCATGGCTCCTGTCTATGCTTAAGGATTTTTTGTAATTCGAGTGGGGTTCTTCCTCTGTAAATATAACTTTAATACCTATATATATATAGATAGATAGATAGATAGATAGATAGATAGATAGATAGATAGATAGATGGAAAGGATCATCATGTTAGTGGGGCTTTACTAACCTTTATGTTTATTTTTGATATGTTGGTAATCTGAGAGGATGGGGTATAGCGAAGTTACTTTTGACCCTTTTAAGTATATGATTATTGTGCAGTAGGAAATAAATCATAGATAAATTCTATTATAATGGTAGTTAATTATATCAATAACCAGAAACATAAACCTTGAAAAGTTAATAGTGATGACAACTGCATACTTATAATAACATTAGGTCTTTTGAGATAATTTGTTCAAAGAGAAAGAGATTTAATGTCCCTAAGAATATGTTTTTTTTTTTTTATTTGGTAAATTTGGGGAACATTACATATGGTATCAAAGAAAAGGTTACAGCACTTGGACCTTAAACAGGGCCAAAAATGTTTGCTTAGCACATGCTTTCTATTTAACGAAAAACTAACAAAACAATTACTGTTACAAATAGAAAAACTTTATTTATGTTGTGACCATGGCAGCACAGAATGAAGCTGAGATCAGACTCGAGGAGAATATTGAGAAAAAATCTCCTCAAGATTCGAGGCAAAACAGTGATGTAAGTTCACCTACTGAGGTTCTGGAAACTGTGAGAAATCTCATTGTGGAACTGCAAGTTTTCAAAGTAGACAATGAGAAACTGAAAAAGGCACAACAAGAACAGTAGGTAATAAATGAAGTACTACTGCGTGGCATAGTAACAAAAAAGATCCCAAAAGAAAATAATGAAGTAGAAGAGGTCAGCAAAAGGGCCTCAAAAAATTCTGGTCCTGAAGGAGAAAAGGGGGATAGCTCTTCTAAAGGTACACCATCAGCAAAAGATAAAACAACCATAGGAAGAAAAAGGAAACAGGTGGACCATATTGAGGGANGAGATAAAAAAGTATTTTCAGATATACAACTATTCCAACAATATGAAGGTTAGAATGGTCGTCTATAACCTAAAATGAAAAGAAATCATATGGTGGTAGGACCCGAAGTTGGCCAAGGGCCTAAAGGAAAAACCGATGGAGTGGTCGGATTTTAAGAAATACTTTAAGAAACAATATTTATCTGAAAGTTACTATGAAAGAAAAACCAAGGATTTTTATGAACTATGACTCGGTCAAATGCCTATGGATGACCTGATAAAAAAATTCCTGGAATTATTAAGGTTCGTGCCTTATATCCGAGAGGACAAAGTAAAAATAAAGTGATTTCTAAGTTGTTTACCACAGTCCTACAAGGACAGAATCGAATTTGATAACCCCAAGTACTTAAGTGAAGTTTTCAGGAAGGCCCGAATGTGTTACCACCAATACAAAAAACAGTCGGATTTTCCCAAGGCTTGGAAAAACAAGAAACAAGATCGAATCAACCAACGGAATAAGGGATATCAACCAACCCCTTTTTGGAATGCAGCAAAGTGATTTCCAAGGAAAGAGTTTTAGAACACCCAAGGAGGTGGTAAACCAGTTAATATGGGAAAAAATAAGTTTGGGGATAGCCCCAGAGAACCGTTAAAATGTTGGGAATGTGGAGAACCTCACTTAAGGAGGAACTGTCCACGATTAACTTTTGTAGTCAGGACTACGGTTCACAACCTATAGGAAGCCTCTACGGTGGGAGATGTGGGAAAAAGTTTACATCGGATCAATGTAGTCGTGGATGGCCAACAAGCTCATCACCAGTCCACTGTAGTGGAAGTTGAAGGTAAAGTTAACAATACTCGTTTTTCTATTTTAATTGATCCAGGAGCTACTTTGAGTTATATTGCTCCTGGTGTAGTGGATTCAAGTAAACTTAAGAAAACAAGACATGCAAAATATTGGCTAGTACAAAAAGCAACAGGAACAAAAAGAAAAGTATCTGATTTTATTTTTTACTGTGAGTTCAGTTTAGGTGGTCAAAACACAACGATAAAGCTGAATATTCTATCGTTAGGGTCTTATAATATAATTATCAGAATGCACTAGTTAGAAAGGCATAAATCAGTTTTAGATTGTTATGAGAAATCACTCAAGTATAAAGATGAAAACGATTCTTTTAGGACAGTACAAGGCATACAGAAACTAGTCTCAGTTAGGCAGATTTCAGCAATGCAATTTAAGAAGTGCATGAGAAAAGGTTGTCAGATTTATGCTATCCAAGTGACAAATCTGTTGGAAAAATAAAATAAACATAGCTTAGAGGATTTTGTCGCCTTGCATGATTTTAGAGATGTGTTTGTTGATGAGATACCTCAATTTTCCCCAAGGAGAGAGATAGACTTTTCTATTGATCTTTTTCCTGGTTCAGCTCCTATATCTAAGGCACCCTACCAAATGATTTTACCTAAATTAATAGAATTAAAGATTCAAATACAAGAACTGTTGGACAAGGAATACATCTGGCCAAGTGTCTCACCATGGGGAGAACCAGTCCTTTTTGTTAAAAAAAAAAAGAAGGGACTCTAAGATTATGCATTGATTACAAATAATTAAACAAAATCATTGCTAAGAACAAATACCCCTTACCTAGAATTAATGATCTATATGATCAAGTAGGTGGGGCAAAGATTTTTTCTAAATTGGATTTAAGATTTGGTTATCATCAGGTTAGAATAAAGGATGAAGACATAAGTAAAACGGCATTCAGGATGAGATATGGACACTAAGAATTTGTTGTTATACCGTTTGGTATCACTAACACGCCAGCAACATTTATGTGTTTAATGGACAGCATTTTCAGTCAGTACTTGGATAAATTTGTTTTGGTTTTTATTGATGATATCCTAGTATATTCTAAAATAGAAGAAGAACATGAAGAACATCTAAGGATAGTATTGCAAACTTTAAGAAAACACAAAATGTATGCTAAATTCGACAAATGTGACTTTTATCAAAAGAAAATACATTACCTAGGACATGTAATATTTGAAGAAGGTATTGCAGTTGACCCAGAGAAAATAAGAGCCATCATGGAATGGCCTATCCCTAAGGATGTAGCAGACATACAGTCATTCATGGAAATCACCGGATACTACCACAAATTTATAGATGGATTCTCTAAGATTGTATACCCTATCACATCTTTACAATAGGGAACCAAGTTTAATTGGTCACAGAAATTTCAAAACAGTTTTAATAAGTTAAAAGAATTATTAACAACCACAGCCCATTTTAGGGTAGCAGATTTGGATTAAGACTTCACAGTCTATGTGGATGCAAGAAAAGAAGGTTTGGGAGGTGTCCTAACTCAATAAGGGCACGTCATTTGTTATGAATCCTGAAAACTAAAAGAGCACAAACGAAACTATGTCACTCATGACTTAGAGTTAGCAGTTGTCATCCATGCATTAAAGATGTGGCGACACTATATAATGGGCAAAAAAATTTCGTTGTTCACTGATAACAGTGGTGTGAAATTTTTGTTTATTCAACCAGACCTTAACACAAGGCAAGCAAGATGGCTGGCCTTCTTGAGCAAATTCGACTTTGAGGTAAGACACATCAAGGGTAAGGAAAACAAAGTGGCAGATGCTTTGAGTAGAAGAATTCATGGGTTCTCTGAGATGAACATTAGCAGGGTCGAAAGAGACATTGAGCAAAGAATAAAGGTTGCAAGTAATAATGATGAAAACTACATTAAAGCAGTAGCAGATTTGCAAAATAATGCAAAAAAGTTAGATAGAAGAGATCTGAGTTTGGATAAAAATGGTCTACTAAGATTAAAAAATAGATTATACATACCATATTTTGTTGAACTAAAGTTAACAGTGTTAGACGAAGTACACAAGAAACCATATTCTGATCATCCGGGATATCAAAAAACAGTAACAACACTAAGGAATTTATTTTATTAGCCTAATATGAAAGGCGAGACAGTAGAATACTTGTCTAAGTGCCAATATTGTCAATAGGTGAAGGCTGAATACCAACATCCATTTGGCCTGTTGCAACCTCTACTTGTGCCGGAATTGAAATGGGAAACTATATCACTGGATTTTATCACAGGTTTTCCTAGAAATCAAAAACAGAATGATTCAATTATGGCAGTAATTGATAAGCTTAGGAATTCTACACACTTTATTCCTATAAAATATATTTATAAACTATTAACATCACTGAAATATTCATGAAGGAAATTTTTATACTGCATGGTATTCCAAAAATGGTGATTTTCAATAGAGACGTAAAATTGTCATCTACTTTTTGGAAAGAATTGTTTGAGGGGTTGAATACTAACTTGAATTTCAGCACAAGTTACCATCCACAAATGGATGGATAGACTGAACGAACAAACCAAATCATAGAAGATATGCTATGAATTTATGTAAGGACAAAACCAAGTGGGAAGACTACCTACACTTGGTGGAATTTGCAAACAATAATGGTTATTAGATGTCGGCTAAGATGAGCCCCTTTGAAGTACTATACAGCAGAAAGTGTACAACTTCGATTAGCTGGGATAACCCAGTTGACAGAATCATGGTGGGACTAGAAATTCTCCAGGAAATGGAGAGTACGATAAGAAAAGTATAGCAAAATTTAAAAGAGGCACAGGACCGACAGAAAAGTTACATGAACCTGAAAAGAAGACACCAAGGATTTTAAGTTGGAGACCAAGTGTATTTAAATTTCAAAGCAAGAAGAATTTCATTAAATCTAGGAAGTTGTCCCAAGTTGGCACCCAGATTTTTTGGCCCTTTCTAGATCTTATCTCAAATTGGAATCGTGGCATATCAACTTGCACTTCCTGCAAATCTGAAAATTCATAATGTATTTCATGTTTCTTTGTTAAAAAATTATGTTCATGATCCTACTCATATGATCGATTGGAACATGGTGCAAGTGGAACCAGAAGGCGAGCTCCAAGAGGACCCTGTGCACATTCTGGATAGGAGAGAAATATCACTACAGAATTGAGTCATCGCCCAGGTAAAAGTGCAATAGAAGCACTTTAGTCCTAAGGAGGCTACCTGGGAATTGGAGGAAGATTTGCAGAAATCTTATCCAACCCTGTTCTGAGAAAGGAATGAGCATTGAGGACAGTGTTGTACTGAAGGGGGAAAGGATGTAATATCCCCAAAAATAAATTATTATTGAAGTCTGAAAATACTTAGGAATTTATTTCCGTTTTTGGCAAATTCGAATTTGGAAAATTATTGCCATTTATGGCAATTCCAAATTTGGGAATTTTATCAATTGTAATTAATTATTGTGACTCATTGGGCAAAGATTTGAATTTCCCAACTAACTCTTTGACTATAACACTTGTAAAAGACAAATTATTTTTATATTTATTGATGAGAGACAAATGGAACAGCCGGGTTGAAATCATCTGACAATGACTCCATGAGTGGGGAACATGCTTGAACTACCTCAGGGCTGAATTTTACAAGTGGAAAATATGGAATTTGTCCATTGGCAACCCCTTAAAATCAGGGATTTGTAAATCTATGAAAATCCCCAAGGGGAAAAGACCTAGGCACAAGATGATTTTGCATATATAGCATATGGGAGGAGGCAGGATGTTGCTAAGTATGCTAGGGAAAAGACGGACTTATTGTTACAATCACTAACTCTGAGTGTGAGGCGCGGAGAATTTGAGAGTTGGGAAAAGACTGTCACTTGTTGTTATGAGCACTACTTCTGAGTTTGAGGAAAGGAGAATTTGGATCTGGAAGAGGAATATAGAGAAAGAGGAGTTTCAAGGTTCTCCCTCATGGATTCATGGTCGGGCTAGGGGGTGAATAGAACAAGTAGTTTGGTTGTTCTGTTCTACGGTTGGGTAGAACTTGGTTGTTCCATTTGTTGTCC
>JASDQU010010702.1:47396-62442 GCA_032191745.1 Picea mariana
TAACCTTTATGTTTATTTTTGATATGTTGGTAATCTGAGAGGATGGGGTATAGCGAAGTTACTTTTGACCCTTTTAAGTATATGATTATTGTGCAGTAGGAAATAACTCATAAATAAATTCTATTATAATGGTAGTTAATTATATCAATAACCAGAAACATAAACCTTGAAAAGTTAATAGTGACGACAACTGCATACTTATAATAACATTAGGTCTTTTGAGATAATTTGTTCAAAGAGAAAGAGATTTAATGTCCCTAAGAATATGTTTTTTTTTTTATTTGGTAAATTTGGGGAACATTACATATGGTATCAAAGCAAAGGTTACAGCACTTGGACCTTAAACAGGGCCAAAAATGTTTGCTTAGCACATGCTTTCTATTTAACGAAAAACTAACAAAACAATTACTGTTACAAATAGAAAAACTTTATTTATGTTGTGAGCATGGTAGCACAGAATGAAGTTGAGATCAAACTTGAGGAGAATCTTGAGCAAAAATCTCCTCAAGATTCGAGGCAAAACAATGATGTAAGTTCAACTACTGAGGTTCTGGAAACTGTGAGAAATCTCATTGTGGAACTGCAAGTTTTCAAAGCAGACAATGAGAAACTGAAAAAGGCATAGCAAGAACAGTAGGAAATAAATGAAGTACTATTGCGTGGCATAGTAACAAAGAAGAGCCCAAAAGAAAATAATGAAGAAGAAGAGGTCAGCAAAAGGGCCTCCAAAAATTCTGGTCCTGAAGGAGAAAAGGGGGATAGCTCTTCTGAAGGTACACCATCAGCAAAAGATAAAACAACCATAGGAAGAAAAAGGAAACAGGTGGACCATCTTGAGGGAGATTTTAAGAAAGTTAAACCGTCCACATTTGACGGGGAATCCAGGATAGGAGAGGAGGCTAAAGCATGGTTACTAGAGATAAAAAAGTATTTCCAGATCTACAACTATTCCAACAATATGAAGGTTAGAATGGTCGTCTATAACCTAAAATGAAAAGAAATCATATGGTGGTAGGACCCGAAGTTGGCCAAGGGCCTAAAGGAAAAACAGATGGAGTGGTCGGATTTTAAGAAATAATTCAAGAAACAATATTTATCTGAAAGTTACTACGAAAGAAAAACCAAGGATTTTTATGAACTATGACTCGGTCAAATGCCTATGGATGACCTGATAAACAAATTCCTAGAATTATTAAGGTTCGTGCCTTATATCCGGGAGGAAAAAGTAAAAATAAAGTGATTTCTAAGTTGTTTACCACAGTCCTACAAGGACAGAATCGAATTTGACAACCCCAAGTCCTTAAGTGAAGTTTTCAGGAAGGCCCGAATGTGTTACCACCAATACAAAAAACAGTCGGATTTTCCCAAGATTTGGAAAAACAAGAAACAAGATCGAATCAACCAACGGAATAAGGGATATCAACCAACCCCTTTCTGGAATGCAGCAAAGTGATTTCCAAGGAAAGAGTTTTAGAACACCCAAGGAGGTGGTAAACTAGTTAATATGGGAAAAAATAAGTTTGGGGATAGCCCCAGAGAACCGTTAAAATGTTGGGAATGTGGAGAACCTCACTTAAGGAGGAACTGTCCACGATTAAATTTTGTAGTCAGGACTACGTTTCACAACCTATAGGAAGCCTCTATGGTGGGAGATGTGGGAAAAAGTTTACATCGGATCAATGTAGCCGTGGATGGCCAACAAGCTCATCACTAGTCCACTGTAGTGGAAGTTGAAGGTAAAGTTAACAATACTCGTTTTTCTATTTTAATTGATCCAGGAGCTACTTTGAGTTATATTGCTCCTGGTGTAGTGGATTCAAATAAACTTAAGAAACAAGACATGCAAAATCTTGGCCAGTACAAAAAGCAACAGGAACAAAAAGAAAAGTATATGATTTTATTTTTTACTGTGAGTTCAGTTTAGGTGGTCAAAACACAAAGATAAAGTTGAATATTCTATCGTTAGGGTCTTATGATATAATTATCAGAATGCACTAGTTAGAAAGGCATAAATCAGTTTTAGATTGTTATGAGAAATCACTCAAGTATAAAGACAAAAACGACGCTTTTAGGACAGTACAAGGCATACAGAAACTAGTCTCAGTTAGGCAGATTTCAGCAATGCAATTTAAGAAGTGCATGAGAAAAGGTTGTCAGATTTATGCTAGCCAAGTGACAAATCTGTTGGAAAAAGAAAATGAACATAGCTTAGAGGATTTTGTCGTCTTGCATGATTTTAGAGATGTGTTTGTTGATGAGATACCTCAATTTGCCCCAAGGAGAGAGATAGACTTTTCTATCGATCTTTTTCCTGGTTCGGCTCCTATATCTAAGGAACCCTACCAAATGAGTTTACCTGAATTAATAGAATTAAAGATTCAAATACAAGAACTGTTGGACAAGGAATACATCCGGACAAGTGTCTCACCATGGGGAGAACCAGTCCTTTTTGTTAAAAAAAAAAGAAGGGACTCTAAGATTATGCATTGATTACAAATAATTAAACAAAATCATTGTTAAGAACAAATACCCCTTACCTAGAGTTAATGATCTATTTGATCAAGTAGGTGGGGCAAATATTTTTTCTAAATTGGATTTAAGATTTGGTTATCATCAGGTTAGAATAAAGGATGAAGACATAAGTAAAACGGCATTCAAGATGAGATATGAACACTAAGAATTTGTTGTTATACCGTTTGGTATCACTAACGCACCAGCAACATTTATGTGTTTAATGGACAGCATTTTCAGTCAGTACTTGGATAAATTTGTTTTGGTTTTTATTGATGATATCCTAGTATATTCATAAATAGAAGAAGAACATGAAGAACATCTAAGGATAGTATTGCAAACTTTAAGAAAACACAAAATGTATGCTAAATTTGACAAATGTGACTTTTATCAAAAGAAAATACATTACCTAGGACATGTAATATTTGAAGAAGGTATTGCAGTTGACCCAGAGAAAATAAGAGCCATCATGGAATGGCCTATCCCTAAGGATGTAGCAGACATACAGTCATTCATGGAAATCACCGGATACTACCACAGATTTATAGATGTATTCTCTAAGATTTCATACCCTATCACATCTTTACAATAGGGAACCAAGTTTAATTGGTCACAGAAATTTCAAAACAGTTTTAATAAGTTAAAAGAATTATTAACAACTGCAGCCCATTTTAGGGTAGCAGATTTGGATTAAGACTTCACAATCTATGTGGATGCGAGCAAAGAAGGTTTGGGAGGTGTCATAACTCAATAAGGGCACGTCATTTGTTATGAATCTTGAAAACTAAAAGAGCACGAACGAAACTATTTCACTCATGACTTAGAGTTAGCAGTTGTCATCCATGCATTAAAGATGTGGCGACACTATATAATGGGCAAAAAAATTTCGTTGTTGACTGATAACAGTGGTGTGAAATTTTTGTTTATTCAACCAGACCTTAACGCAAGGCAAGCAAGATGGCTGGCCTTCTTGAGCGAATTCGACTTCGAGGTAAGACACATCAAGGGTAAGGAAAACAAAGTGGCAGATGCTTTGAGTAGAAGAATTCATGGGTTCTTTGAGATGAACATTAGCAGGGTCGAAAGAGACCTTGAGCAAAGAATAAAGGTTGCAAGTAATAATGATGAAAACTACATTAAAGCAGTAGCAGATTTACAAAATAATGCAAAAAAGTTAGATAGAAGAGATCTGAGTTTGGACAAAAATGGTCTACTAAGATTAAAAAATAGATTATACATACCATATTTTGTTGAACTAAAGTTAACAGTGTTAGACGAAGTACGCAAGAAACCATATTCTGATCATCTGGGATATCAGAAAACAGTAACAACACTAAGGAATTTATTTTATTGGCCTAATATGAAAGGCGAGACAGCAGAATACTTGTCTAAGTGCCAAGATTGTCAATAGGTGAAGGCTGAATACTAACATCCATTTGGCCTGTTGCAACCTCTACTTGTGACAGAATGGAAATGGGAAACTATATCACTGGATTTTATCACAGGTTTTCCTAGAAATCAAAAACAGAATGATTCAATTATGGTAGTAATTGATAAGCTTAGGAATTCTACACACTTTATTCCTCTAAAATATATTTATAAACTATTAACATCACTGAAATATTCATGAAGAAAATTTTTGCACTGCATGGTATTCCAAAAATGGTGATTTTGGATAGAGACGTAAAATTTTCATCTACTTTTTGGAAAGAATTGTTTGAGGGGTTGAATACTAACTTGAATTTCATCACAAGTTACCATCCACAAATGGTTGGGTAGACTGAACGAACAAACCAAATCATAGAAGATATGCTATGAATGTACGTAAGGAAAAAACCAAGTAAGTGGGAAGACTACCTACACTTGGTGGAATTTGCAAACAATAATGGTTATCAGATGTCAGCTAAGATGAGCCCCTTCGAAGTACTATATAGCAGAAAGTGTACAAATTCGATTAGCTGGGATAACCCAGTTGACAGAATCATGGTGGGACTAGAAATTCTCCAAGAAATGGAGAGTACGATAAGAAAAGTATAGCAAAATTTAAAAGAGGCACAGGACCGACAGAAAAGTTACATGAACCTGAAAAGAAGACACCAGGGATTTTAAGTTGGAGAACAAGTGTATTTAAATTTCAAAGCAAGAAGAATTTCATTAAATCTAGGAAGTTGTCCCAAGTTGGCACCCATATTTTGTGGCCCTTTCTAGATCTTATCTCGAATTGGAATCGTGGCTTATCAACTTGCACTTCCTACAAATATGAAAATTCATAATGTATTTCATGTTTCTTTGTTAAAAAATTATGTTCATGATCCTACTCATGTGATCGATTGGAACATGGTGCAGGTGGAACCAGAAGGCGAGCTCCAAGAGGACCCTGTGCGCATTCTGGATAGGAGAGAAATATCACTACAGAATTGAGTCATCGCCCAGGTAAAAGTGCAATAGAAGCACTTTAGTCCTAAGGAGGCTACTTGGGAATTGGAGGAAGATTTGCAGAAATCTTATCCAACCCTGTTCTGAGAAAGGAATGAGCATTGAGGACAGTGTTGTACTGAAGGGGGAAAGGATGTAATATCCCCAAAAATAAATTATTATTGAAGTCTGAAAATACTTAGGAATTTATTTCCGTTTTTGGCAAATTCGAATTTGGAAAATTATTGCCATTTATGGCAATTCCAAATTTGGCAATTTTATCAATTGTAATTAATTATTGTGACTCATTGGGCAAAGATTTGAATTTCCCAACTAACTCTTTCACTATAACACTTGTAAGAGACAAATAATTTTTATATTTATTGATGAGAGACAAATGGAACAGTCAAGTTGAAATTAGCTGACAATGACTCCATGAGTGGGGAACATGCTTGAACTACCTCAGGGATGAATTTTACAAGTGGAAAATATGGAATTTGTCCATTGGCAACCCCTTAAAATCAGGGATTTGTAAATCTGCGAAAATTCCCAAGGGGAAAAGACCTAGGCACAAGATGATTTTGCATATATAGCATATGGGAGGAGGCAAGATGCTGCTAAGTATGCTAGGGAAAAGACGGACTTATTGTTACAATCACTAACTCTGAGTGCGAGGCGCGGAGAATTTGAGAGTTGGGAAAAGACTGTCACTTGTTGTTATGAGCACTACTTCTAAGTTTGAGGAAAGGAGAATTGGGATCTGGAAGAGGAATATAGAGAAAGAGGAGTTTCGAGGTTCTCCCTCATGGATTCATGGTCGGGCTAGGGGGTGAACAGAACAAGTAGTTTGGTTGTTCTATTCTATGGTTGGGTAGAACTTGGTTGTTCCATTTGCTGTCCCAGCAATTTGTGCAGATATGTTCTTCTACTCTTCCCTAGTTGATCGATCTGTCAATTAATAATGGGTAGAATGTATTTACTTAGTTGTGGTTAAATGTTCTATTGTTGAATGACTGATAGAATACATCTACTTGTAGGGTAGAAGGAAATAAATTATTGAATAAGTCTTTACAGATAAATTTATGCATTGAGTATAACAAAGAAAGACAATTGTGTGTGCTATCTGTTGATAAATGTATGGAATTTTGCTTAGTAGAGTTAAGAAAAACTGTGGTGTGTATTACTGTAACGGAAGTGTGAAAGTTATCCTATTTATGTGATTTAATCTCTGGATACAATAGGAAAGTAATTATCGGATCGATCTATGGTTGATATTTAGAAATGTTTAAATTGTGCAGTTACCAAATGAAGATGATGAGTGAATATCAGATTTGAAATATCTATCTATATATGTGTTGTTACCTATACGTATTTTCTGAGCTACATGAACATCTACTACATAGGAAGTGATTTCTCGATTATTGCAAGTAATTTCCTCTTTAGCCGACTATGTTAACTATAACAAAGGGTTACAGTTTCTCTTATTTTTAATCTTAGGAGCAATTGTCCAGGGATGTAAATACATAAACCTGTTACCTATTATATATTCAGTCCCTTATTTAAGAAATTCCTCAAACCCTACATAAAACTTGCGATCATAACTATTATTTAGGGAAATCCTCTCCAATAGGGGTTCCCCCTCTATCCTTTTCTTAAAGGATTGAAGATAAATTTAACCAGTTGTTTATAGAAGCCTGGTATAAAAAATACCAAGATAATAATGTGTTAGGGTAGATTCGTATCATTTTCAATAGAATCTAGGTCGTTGAATCCAGTGTAGTTGAAAGAAGGTTAAGGTCAAGAGTCTTTCGACATTCGAAATCTCAGGAGAGATAGTGCGAAGATGCACACATAGCACTAGTGTGCATAGGGCCAAAGTCATGTTTCATTGACGAGGGACAATGCTTTCAGAAATGCAGATGAGACCTAAAGATACAGGGCTCGCAAGAGAAATTTGGAAGGCATAGTCTTTGAAACGTTTTCAAATCTCCCAATTTAGGAAAGAATGTGAAAACAAAGTTCAGGAGGAATAGTGGTTTTAAGTCTCGAAAGGAAACACTTAGAAAAAGTGTCTAAGTCTTGAAGAGTTGAAGTATCTAAAGGTGGAGCATAGAATTTTTGAGATAATTGAAGGAAGATCAAGGGTTAAGATCCATCTAGGAGAAGATGAAATCTTTCAAGCCGTTAGATCTTAGAGAAGTAGCGCATTGGTTAGTCGCGAGGAATTATTAGAATTTTGCAAACCAAAATATTTGGAAGAGGCAGAGTGAAATCTGTGAAACCCCGAAACGTGAAATCCCAAAATCATCGGGAGAATCCATCAAAGGGGAAACATGGCAAGAGATCATCATTTCACTAAATCCCTGAGGGGAAAGGTAAGGGAGGAGTCGTGAGGATTCGCGAGATGCAAAATCGTGATTTAATTTGAGTCGTTGATCGAGGAGAGATCTGGACCATCGATTGCCCAGGGAGAATTTCAAGATATCGGGGATCGAGAGCAGGGAAGTAAGAACCCATCCAACTTCACAAAACGGGAAGTCTCGATACGCTAAGGGAAGATCTGGATCGTTAAATCCAGAGGAGTGCGAGCCATTGGATTTGGGCACTCCGAAAATTTCATCATTTTGGAAGTCGGGAATGTGGAGGAAGTGTTAACTTGGAAGTCGCAAGTCGTGAAATATCGATTTGTGAAAGGAGAGTCTGGACCATTGGATCCAGAGTGGATAAGTGTCGACGGGTTGGAAGATCTAGAAGGAGACTCATGGCTTTTGATATTTGAAATAACTGAAGGATGGAGTCCCGAAAACGATGAGAATTTTCGATGAGAAGGAGGAAACGTGGGGCCGGATCTAGAACTCCGGGAGATACCCAATCAGTAGGGACAAGAGATTGAGATTTGAGATCTCAGAATTTTGGAGAGTCGAAACAGATCTGAGTTGTCAGACCACTTGAAGAGAATCTAAGCCATCGGATCCGGAGAGGAGACTTGGCGAAGATCCATGGACTCCGGGAAAAGACCTGAAGTATTTCTAGGTCGTTTGATTTAAGACGACACATGGCAGGATTCTGTGTATTTTAAAAAGAAGGGAAAAGGGACTTGAGATGTGAGATCCCTGAAGTCTGGATTCGTGGAGGATATCCTAGTTGTAGATTCAAGGGAACAGGTGGCAATAGATCTTCCACTTTGGGAGATTGTCATGCAAAGGAAATCAGAGTTGAGAGTTGAAACTCCCAAAGGCCGAAAAGGTGGATTCAATGATATTCGTTGATCTAGAGGGGAGTTACATGTCAACAGATTGTGGGAATCTGGGGAGACGCGTGGAAAAAGGGAAATAAGGGTGGAACGGAACTTGATAGCAACCATTGATCGGGAGAAACACCAAAAGGCTGGAGATCAATGGATGGGGATGATTGCGGAGCTAGAACTTGCGCGGAGGATAAATTTCCTTGAGCGGGCCACAATTTCAACCATTGTTTTGGTGATGGGGTATGTGTCAGCTAGAGGAGGATTGTGGGGTGAAAAGTGGGTTGGTTTGAAACCACTCTTGCCCACGCCTGCAATCATGCATTAGCACAAGGGCACAGCCCAAGGGAATATGAATGAAGGGACTAGTGAAGAGGAGATAGCACTCGTAAACTGAGAAGCACGCAGAGACATAAGGTTTCAAGTATGCGATAGATGCACTGAAACTCAATTTTTAAGCACACAATCTACGTTTTAAACCCCACTTCGTTTAGACCTGTATTACATGGCTATTGTCTACACTTAAGGATTTTCTCTAATTCGAGTGGGGTTCTTCCTCTGTAAATCTAACGTTAATACATATATATATATATATATATATATATATATATAGAGAGAGAGAGAGAGAGAGGATCATCATGTTAGTGGGGCTTTACTAGCCGTTATGCTTATTTTTTATATGTTGGTAATCTAAGAGGCTGGGGTATAGCGAAGTTACCTTTGACCCTTTTAAGTATATAATTACTGTGCAGTAGGAAATAACTCAGAGATAAATTTTGTTATAATGGTAGTTAATTGTATCAATAATTGGAAACATAAACCTTGAAAAGTTAATAGTGATGACAACTGTCGACTTATAATAACAGTTGGTCTTTTGAGATAAGTTGTTCGAAGACAGAGATTTCATGTCCCTAAGAATTTTATTTTTTTTATTTGGTAAATTTGGGGAACATTACACTAACAGTTCGTTATCGATGAGCTTATTATCRAAAAACAATTCTGATAATAATAATCGGAAGTTCTAAACACAACYAGTGCTCACARGGGTCTTTTTCAGCCATGTAAAGTAACGTATAATCACCGTATGTTAGGCCTATAACCTTCTCATTAAGGGTGTATTCTCTCGGCCCTTTATGATATGAACATAGTCTATTATGTAGGGGATTTATTTTCGAAATGTCAAATAGGGTTTTCTCTTATGCGCAAACATGGAAACCTATGCTTAGTAAAGAGTATAGGACTATGAGTCCTATGTATAATACAACACTTATATATAATTATTATAATATTAGTAGGGTTGAAGAGTTATAAAGGGTCAATTTTTAGAATGTGAAAGTTTAATCTTTGAGAGGTGAGGGTATAGCAAAGTCACCCTTTCCCTTCCATATGGAAATTCTGTACAGTATGAGATAAGTTAGAATATGAATCTTTAGAGATGATTGTTCATCGTTTTGATAACCAGAACATATGAATCTCACAGAAATTAAAAAATATGTTAATTACCTACTTCTCTTAACTATAAGTCTTCCAGAATGAACTGTTCAAAGAAAGAAGATTTAATGTTCCTCAGAAAAAAAAAAAAAAAAAAATTAGGTAAATTTGGGGTACATTACATATGGTATCAGAGGAAAGGTTACAACACTTGGACCTTAAACAAGGCCAAAAATATTTTCTTAGCACATATTTATGTTTTATGAAAAGACTAACAAAACAATTATTGTTACAAATAGAAAAACATTTATTTATGTTGTGATCATGGAAGCACAGAATGAAGAAAAGATCAGAATCGAGGAGAATCTTGTGCAAATGCCTCCTGAAGAATGGAGGAAGAACAATGACAGAAGTTCACCTACCGAGGTTCCAGAAATATGAGAAATCTCATTGTGGAGCTGCAACTTTTCAAAGCAGACAATGAGAAACTGAAAAAGGCACAAAAGGAACAACAGAAAATAAATGAAGTTCTGCTACAAAACATAGTGACAAACAAGAGCCCAAAGGACAATAACCAGGAAGAAGAGGTTAGTAAAAGGGCCTCCAAGAATTTTGGTCCTGAAGAAAAAAAAGGGGACAGCTCTTCCAAAGGTACACCTTCAGTAGAAATAAAACAACCACAGGAAGAAAAAGGAAATGGGTAGATCACCTATAGGGAGAGTTTAAGAAAAGAAAACTGTCTACCTTTGACGGGGAATCCAGAACAGGGGAGGAGGCTGAAGCATGGTTACTGGACATAAAAAATTATTTCCATATCTACAACTATTCCAGCAATATGAAGGTCAGAATAGCCATCTATAACCTAAAAGGAAAAGCAAGCATATGGTGGCAGGACCTGAAGTTGGCCAAGGGCCTAAAGGAAAAACAGATGGAGTGGTCGGATTTTAAGAAATACTTTAAGAAACAGTATTTATCTAAAAGTTAATATGAAAGAAAAACCAAATAGTTTTATGAGCTACGACTCGGTTAAATGGCTATGGATGACCTTATAAAAACATTCCTGGAATTATTAAGGTTCGTTGCTTATATCTAGGAGGACAAACTAAGAAACCGGTGGTTCCTAAGTTGTTTACCACATTCCTATAAGACAGAATCAAATTCGAAAACCCCAAGTCCTTAAGTGAAGTTTTCTAGAAGGCCCGAATGTGTTATGACCAATACAAACAGGGGTTGAAATTTCCCAAGGCTTGGAAGGACAAGAAACAAGAACAAATGAACCAGTGAAAGAAGGGATATCAACCAACCCCTTTTTGGAACACAACAAAGAGTTTTCCAAGGAAATATGTTCACTCCAACAACCAGAATACCCAAGGAGGTGGTAAACCAGTTAATCTAGGAACAAGGAAGTTTGGGGACATCCCTAGACAACCGTTAAAATGCTGGGAATGTGGAGAACCTCACTTAAGGAGGAACTGTCCACATTTGACTTCACCAACCAGGGCTATGGTTCACAACTTACAGGAAGCCTCTATAGTGGGAGATGTGGGAAGAAGCTTACATCAGATCAATGCAGCCATGGATGGCCAGCAAGTTGATCACCAGTCCACTATAGTGGAAATTGAAGGTAAAATTAACAATACTTGTATTTATGTTTTAATTGATCTAGGAGCTACGTTGAGTTATATCGCTCCTGGTGTAGTGGATTCCTATAAAATTAAGACAATAAGACATGCAAAATATTGGCTAGTACAACTAGCAACTGGAACAAAAAGAAAAGTATATGATTTTATTTCTGATTGTGAGTTCAGTTTACGTGGTCAAAACACAAAGATAAATCTGAATATTATACCATCAGGGTCTTATATCATAATTATCATAATGGAATGGTTAGAAAGGCATAAAGCAATTTTTAGATTGTTATGAAAAATCACTCAAGTATAAAGATGAAAAATGACACGGTTAGGACAGTACAAGGTATACAAAAACCAGTCTTAGTTAGGCAGATTTCAACTATGCAATTTAAGAAGTGCATGAGAAAAGGTTGTCATATTTATGCCATCCAAGTGACAAATCTGTTGGAAAAAGAAAATAAACCTATCTTAGAGGATTTTGTCGTCTTGCATGATTTTAGAGATGTGTTTGTTGATGAGATAATTGAATTTCCCCCAAGGAGAGAGATAGACTTTTCTATCGACCTGTTACCTTGTTCAACTCCTATATCTAAGGCACCCTACCGAATGA
The DNA here is from genome assembly GCA_032191745.1 of Picea mariana. NCBI lineage: Eukaryota > Viridiplantae > Streptophyta > Pinopsida > Pinales > Pinaceae > Picea > Picea mariana. The sequence goes on from JASDQU010010702.1 coordinate 59,239, forward strand.
GTTTACTGGAATTAACAGAATTAAAAATTCAACTACAGGAACTATTGGACAAAGAATATATCAGACTGATTGTTTCACCATGGGGATCACCAGTCCTTTTTGTTAAAAATAAATACGAAACTCTGATATTATGCATCGATTACAGACAGTTAAACAAAATGACTATTAAGAACAAGTACCCCTTACCTAGGATCAATGATTTGTTTGATCAAGTAGGTGGGGAAAAGATTTTTTCTAAATTGGATTTAAGATCTGATTATCACCAGTTAGGATAAAAGATGAGGACATGAGTAAAACAGTATTCAGAATGAGATATGGACATTACGAATTTATTGTTATATTGTTTGGTCCCACTAACGCGCCAGCCACATTTATGTGTTTAATGAACAACATTTTCAATCAGTACTTGGATAAGTTTGTTTTGGTATTTATTGATGATGTCCTATTATATTCTAAAACAGAAGAAGAGCACGAAGAACACCTAAGGATAGTTCTGCAAACTTTAAGAAAACACAAACTATATGCTAAATTCGATAAGTGTGACTTTTATCAGAAGAAAATATAGTACCTAGGATATGTAATATCTGAAGAAGGTATTGAGGTTGATATAGAGAAAATAAGAGCCATCATGGAATGGTCGATCCCTAAGGATGTAGCGGACACTCGAACATTCATGGAAATCATCGGATATTACCGCAGATTTATAGAGGAACTCTCCAAGATTGCATACCTTATCACATCCTTACAAAAGAAGGGAAACAAGTTTAACTTGTCACAGAAATGTCATGACAGTTTTAATAAGTTAAAGAAATTGTTAACAACCACACCCATTTTAAAGGTAGAAGATCCAGAAAAAGACTTCAGAGTCTGTGTGGATGCGAGTAAACAAGGTTTGGGTGGTGTCCTAACTCAAGAAGGGCACATTATTTGTTATGAGTCCCAAAAACTAAAGGAACACAAACGAAAGTATGTCACTCATGACTTAGAGTTAGCAGTTGTCATCCACGCATTAAAGATGTGGCGACATTATATAATGGGCATAAAATTTATGTTATTGACTGATAACAGTGGGGTGAAATTTTTGTTTAGTCAACCAGACCTTAACGCAAGGCAAGAAAGATGGTTGGCCTTCTTCAATGAATTCGACTTTGAGGTAAGACACATCAAGGGTAAGGAAAACAAGGTGGTTGATGCTTTAAGTAGAAGAATTCATGGGTTGTTTGAAATAAACATTAGCAGGGCAGCAAGCGATCTTGAGCGGAGGATAAGGGTTGCAAGTAATAATGATGAAAATTACACTAAAACAGTGGCAGATTTACGAAATAATACAGAAAAATCAGACAAAACAGATCTGAGTTTGGACAAAAATGGTCTACTATGATTTAAAAACAAAATATATATACCAGATTCTATTGAATTAAAGTTAAAAGTTTTGGACGAAGTACACAAGAAACCATATTTTAGTCATCCGGGATACCATAAAATGGTAACAACACTTAGGAAGTTATTTTATTGGCCTAATATGAAGGGCGAGACAGTAGAATACTTATCTAAGTGCCAAAATTGTCAACAGGTGAAAGTTATACACCAGCATCCAACTAGACTATTGCAACCTCTACTTGTGCCAGAATGGAAATGGGAGAGTATATCACTGGATTTTATTACAGGTTTGCCTAGAACTCAAAAACATAATGATTCAATTATGATAGTAATTGATAAGCTTAGTAATTCTGCACACATTATTCCTGGAAAGTCTACTTTTAAAGTTATTAGCATCATTGAAATCTTCATGAAAGAAATTTTTAGACTACATGGTATTCCTAAAATGGTGATTTCGGATAGAGACGTAAATTTTACATCTACATTTTGGAAAGAATTGTTTGCAGGGTTAAATATTAACTTGAATTTCAGCACAAGTTATCATCCACAAACGGACGGGCAAACCGAATGAACAAACCAAATCGTGGAAGATATGCTACGAATGTACGTAAAGACAAAACCAAGCTAGTGGGAATACTACCTTCACTAGGTGGAATTTCCTTACAACAATGGTTACCAAACATCGGCTAAGATGAGCCCCTTCGAAGTCCTGTACGACAGAAAGTGTACAACTCCAATTAGTTGGGATAACCCAGTTAATAGACTCATGATGGGACCATAAATGCTCCAGGAAATGGAGAGTACGATAAGAAAGATAAAGAAGAATTTTAAAGAAGCACAGGACACACAAAAAAGTTACGCAGACCTGAAAAGAAGACACCAGGAATTCCAAGTGGGACACCACGTTTATTTAAAGGTCAAAGCTAGAAGAAGTTCACTAAATCTAGGGAATTGTTCCAAGATGGAACCAAGGTTTTGTGGCCCTTTTGAGATCTTAGCTCGAATTGGACCAGTGGCATACCAACTTGCACTTCCTACAAAACTGAAAATTCATAATGTGTTTCATGTTTCTTTGTTAAAAAATTGTGTTCATGATCCTACTCACATGATCGATTGGAACTTGGTGCAACTGGAACCAGAAGGCGAGTTCCAAGCAGAACCTCTGCGCATTATGGACAAGAGAAAAATAGCACTACAGAACAGAATCATCGCCCAGGTAAAAGTGCAATGGAAGCACTTTAGTCCTGAGGTGGCCATTTGGGAGTTGGAGGGAGATTTGTAGAAATCTTATCCAAGCATGTTCTGAGAAAAAGATGAAAACTGAGGAAAGTGTTGTACTGAAGGAGGAAAGGATGTAACATCCCCAAAAATAAATTATTTTTAACCTTGAAAATACATAAGAATCTATTTACATTTTTGGTAAATTCGATATTGGAAAATTATTGCCATTTAGGGAAATTCGAATTTCGAATTCAGTTAATTGTAATTTATTAATTATGACTGTTGGGAAAAGATTTGATTTTCCCAACCAACTCTTTGACTATGACACTTGTAAGAAACAAATAACTTTTATATTTATTGTTGATGGACAAATGGAACAGCCAGGTTGAAATCAGCTGACCATGGCTTCATGAGTAGGGAACATGTTGGAACTACAAGTGGAAAATTGGGAATTTAGCCATTGGCAGCCCCTGAAAATCATGGATTTTGAAAGCTATGAAAATTCCCAAGGGAAAAAGACCTAGGCACAAATTCTTTTGGATATATATCATATGAGAGGAGGTAGGACATTGCCTAGTATGCTGGGGAAAATAATTATCACTT
>JASDQU010010703.1:0-31253 GCA_032191745.1 Picea mariana
TCCAACCTTAGCGTAGTAGAGAAGTATATGGAGGAGATCTTGATCGACCTTATGGATGATAAGGTCATGTCCACAGTAGTACAGGCCTCATCGACAATAGGATTACAAGCATCCCCCTCGACTGCACATCGATCTGGGCCATCCCGAATTGCAACAGATAAAATAAGCAAGCATCGTGATGACTTGGTGAACACAAAGCTCATCCCGTCGGTCTTGCCCAACTACATCTCGTCTATGGTTGGCGTGGTTAGTCGTGAAATCATTCCAATATATTTCAAGTACACCCTCATCACTGTGTACCTCTCGAAAGGGATAGGCGCAGTGGGAACACAACTAGGAATGATACCTGACCTTAAGATCAATGACTTTAACATGGGAGACAGGAAGAATTGTGTGTTGCTTGCACCGCATAAGTACTTGACAAAGACAATGGGGAAGAACCCGAAGATAGTTCCCTAGCCATGGACTAAGGAGATTATGAGGTCCACCATACTCAACATTATGAAGATACCCCACTTTGGTAGACATTAGTGGGTTAACGTGTGTGTTAAACTCCTCCTATCGTGCTACCATGGAGGTTATATATGGTTAGACAGGCACATGATTGTGGATCTGAGGTTGATCCACATGATCACTGGATTAAGAATGCATGGACTAGACCCTCAAAAATTCTACCCAAAGAAGGCTGCAGATCGCGCTCTGGCGCAACGAATTAAAGACACCTATGATGATGTGGAGAAGGGGAAGCGGGGATACAAGGTAGCCTCCATCCAAGATGGCACAATGCGCCTAGATTGCCATTTGATCACTGGTAATATCATCAGGAAGAACATACCATTGCAAGTCACGTGGTTCATCGTCGACCTCGGATGAAAAATTGTTGAAGGGATGCAGATGAACTGGGTGAGATACCTCATCAACCAATTGGATCGAGATTGTTGTGAAGTGAAGGACCAGGGATATAAGTTTCACTTCAGTTGGTTGCTGATTCTCGTTGCTGTTGTCACTTGAGAGATTCTAGAGGGAGCGACCTTCTCTGACGTTGAGCTGTCTGAACCCCTTGCCACAAGGTTCACTACCTTGTGGTATTCGAGAAACATGGCGAAGTAATGGCAGTCAAATGCGGTGTTCCACACCTATTACTGGTAGTTGAAGAGGGCCATTGAATCCTTCCCTCACATGACGCCAAATACACTCCATAGGTTTAGGCCACTTGTGAAGTTCCACATAGATAGGCACTTCATATATATCACTATGCACGGGGATGAAAACAAGGAAGAACTTCAGTCCTATTACAAACTGACCGAGGAAGATATGGAGGAAATAACCAAGGAATGGCCTGCAAAATTCCTTGTACCATTTGAACAGACAGAGCTCTCCAAACCCGACCTCATCGAAAGTCTTGTGGTCACTTGAGAAGAATATGATGGACCAAACAATGCTAAGAAGATGAAGAAGCACGAAGAGGTGTAGGAAATAAATAGCGCATCAGAGAAAACTGCATCTGATTCACCTGGAGGAAGAGGTAACGAAGTAAACCAGGAAGAGGAAGGGGAAGAATACAACCAGGACAAGGGAAAAGTGACACCGCCTAAGGATCCCCTTACAGAGGCTAAGACATCAAAGAAAAGAAATGTTTCTCCAAAGAAACCCTCAGTGTGGAAGAAGTCACGAGCCAATAAGCCCCAGTTACAAACCGTGCTCATAGTGGATGATATTGACCTCATCATCACAGCTGTAGTAGACACTTCAGAGGATATTTTTCAACAAAATGAAGAAAACAAGGAAACAATGTATGATAGGATCGAGGCAGAGCTGAAAGGGGTACAAGAACCCTCTATTCATGACGTGTAGTGTCTACAACGCCATTGTCATCAGAAGATATAGAATTAGGAGATGAGCCTGCCCAACTACACAGATTAGAAGATGCTACAGAGGCTTGTCTTCGATGAGTATAGGAAGAAAAGGAGAATTCCATAGAGGCCTTGAAGCAAGAAAAGGAGGAAGTCTTAGAGAAACTTCGGGTTGCGCAAAAAAGAAAAGATGACCTCCACACAAATTTTTAGGAGGACAAAGAGAAGATCTAGAGAGAAAAAGACCAGCTTCTCGTAGAGCAGACTGCAGTCAAGGAGGCAGTGGCTAGAGCACTTCGCTCTGTGTTGGGATTCGCCCAAATGGAAGAGGAGACAACTAAGAGCCAAGTGGGAAAGCTTGCTGAAGCCATTCAACAACTTCAAGAAAGGGTAGCAGAACTGGAACTGCAAGCAATGTTGAGCACTCTGCAGAAACTGCCAGGGGTGCAGTAGAAAGAATCACTAAGGTGTTGGCCTTGGAATGTAAAAAAATCAGGGACCAAAGTGTGCATACCTATGAGCGCCTTGCAGATGACCTGAAGCTGAGAATATTGTAGGCACAACTCCAGGGGGTGTATCAACAAGCATCGACAGTGCAAGCGCAGCTGAAGCAAATTTCGGTGGTAGAAAAGATGAAAAGGTCATAGGAGGTGTGCCCAGTTTAGCAACAGGTCAATGCAATCGAGAGTAGAGTCATGGAAGTGACCCAAAGACTCCAGCCGGTGTAGGATGAAGCCTGTACACTTTTTGAATAGATCGAGGGACAAGGTGCACAACTGGAACAAGTGTTCACCACGGTGGAACAACACTTGGAAGGGAATGTCACTGAGAAAGTCATTCAGGAGTTCGCTGAGAAGGAGGCTCTAGTGAAGCATAAAGGCGAGGCAGATCGAGCTTAGCTCGAGGCCTTTGAAGTAGAGTTGCCCAGATCAGCGTGACTCGAGACAAGTCAGAGGTGAGTGTTGGGGGCCTATTGGCCCTCGACCAAGTTTTGGAGAACCTTGGTCGTGTTTGACCACTTTTGGGGCTTCGACAGGCTGGTCGAAGACGGAGCGCCTAGGCGAAGCAGAGATTGTGGGATATCACCCCCTTTTAAGATATTTTTGGGTTTTAGGGTTTATGTAATGGGTATGGGATGTCGGCCCATGGGTCTTACCCATGTTTAGGCCCCTTTTGTAATGTATAAATAAGTATCTAGGTGATGCAAGTAGGAGTCAAGTTCTTGAGATCTAAGTGGGATTTGTGCAAGATATGTAGGCCAGAGTTGTAAGTGCAAATAGTTGTGAAGGCTCTGTGCATACTGTATGTTGAGAATTGCAGAGCTAAGTGCAAGTTATTTGTAGTGCTTTGTACACAGACTATGTAAGGCTCTGTTCTTGGACCAAACTCCGGGAAGGAGGATCTAGCGAGGTGCGCATAGATCTTCTATCCTATGCGGAGTTGGATTATGGCTCTGTGCATGTAAGAATATTGGAAGAAGCTAATAAAGAAGAAGAAGAATATTGGTGGACGTAGCCCCACACTGGGGTGAACCATGTATATCCTGTGTCGATGTGATTTGTGCTGTGATGTTCATGCTATTTATGTACTTGACTTCTTAATATAGATGTGTGATAGATCCAGTTGATTCTTAGGGCTTTATGATGTGAATGAATGTTATATCTACTATGATGCTATGTGTTGAATGGTTATATATGCTTGGATCTTGGTTGTTATTGCGTTGATATATAATTAGGGTTTTAACCTGCAATGTGAATAGGGGTTAAGGACTAATGAATGTTATTGGCTAAGTGCTTTGTTAATTACTTTGATCACAGATCTGTGTCCCATCTAGGTTGTAGACACCTGAGTCCTGCAACCCCCCTGCCTCTACCTCGGGTGAGACTTCATCTGCTTCGCAGGTGTTGCCGAAAGGGCCAATATTTAGGGTTTTGTTGGTGCCTTGTTGAAGCGTTGAACCTTGGGTTTGTCCCTGTGCCAACATAACCTCAATGACCTTTCCTAGGTATCTACATAGGTGACCGTGGGCGGCTTCCCACAATACCTAAGGGAGACGTCATATCACACTTTCAACACCCTTGGAGGATGATCCCATGAAAGTGAGGGTTTCTTTCCCCAGGAAGGGTTGTTACGTGGAGGTTGGGATAACTACTTCTCATATCTTCATCGACGGATTGAAATCCCATCTTCGAAAGATCCTTCTGTCTACTATTGTTTGGTTTATTTCCTATAGTTTTTTTAGGAGTGTGTTTCTTTTAAATTTCATAGTTGGCCTTATAAATCGTTAAATTTTCATTGTGGCTGATCATGGGCTTTGTAGATCTTGAAAAATGCAAGGGTTGGACCCTAAATATCATGGTCATCCAAAAAACCCTTCCAACAAAAAAATAGTTAATGAAGAACTTGTCTCTGAAGCAAGGAGTGTAGGTTCCTCAGGTGACCCAATTGAAGGGGCGGTTGAAATCATTGAAGTAGGTAACTTCCTCCCTCCCACCAATCCACCACCCTCACTAGTCACTCTGATACCTACCTATTTTAATCTTGACAACTATCCCCTGCCACCCGACATGTACAACAAATGATCTTTTGGCATGCACACATCAACATCCACCTCCACAGATGGAATAATAATACCCCCAATGGATATTAAAATTTTCACGCTGACACACATTACCACTTATGTCACTTTTCCTTGGTGGCCAGCATCATTGACCCCAGTAACCCCACCACAAATATCCACAGGGACAACTCTTATTCCCACCACTAGAATTGAACCTAGGTTGACCCCAAGTGCAATAATTGGTCATCGTCTACAAATTCATGCTAGTCAGGTAGCCAACAATTCCATTGCCTTGGGCCCTACAAAAATTACCTCGTCTTTTCACCCGTCTAGTCAGGTAGTTAATTTAATGACATTCACCCAAAATGTTTGTCTTACACCAATTATTCACATAGGAGATTCTTATTTACCTCCCACTAGGGGGAAAATTCTAATTCAGGAGAAACCCTCAACCACATTGCCCTCTTCAACATGGAGGTAACAACCAACATGGGGGAAATAGCCACCATGGGGACTGCAACTAGTTGGGGGGAAACCCTTAGTTGTAGGGCCATTATCAACCTGGGGGAAACAACATGCTAGGGGGAAGCCCCCCACTTTGGGACAACAACCATTTTGGGGCCCACCTCTTACTATAAACCAACTAGGGAAACCCCTAGATGGAAACCAAACTCAAACCTGGGGGTAGGCCATTTCCACAAGCTGTTCCACCACTTTTACTCTAGGCCATATAAGGCTTTATTCAGGATTACCATATCAAGGAGTAGTCAACACTTTATGGGGTCAATCGCCTTTAATGAGAATCCCTCCTCAAGGTGATTTCCTCGCCCAAACAACAAACCCCTTGATGCCCACTACCGAACCTTCTCAAACTTCATATATGGGAGGAAAAATAGGTCTTACAATGCCAAATCAAATTTTATACAGTCCTGATGGTACTCTAATGCCACATCAATATTGCTAGTATTCGCAGCCAAATTGACGACTTCCTTTTCTGGCCACATTAGATTTTCTAGATTTGTCCCATTTGACGAACGATCCCATACTCAATGCCCCATTTTTTCCCCCTATCCCCACAAAACTCCCATCCTACATCCCCACGTTCGACGAAAAACCTGAAGAAGATCTGAACAACCACATCATGACCTTCCATCTTTGGTGTTCTTCAAACTCCTTGATGGATGATTCCATCTAGTTACGATTTTTCTAGAGAAAACTCATAGGAACGACAACTAAATGGTATATTGAGTTGCCATGGAACTCTTTTGGTGACTTCAACACTCTCTCCACGAAATTTCTGACTCACTTCCAATTTCCCGTTTGGTATGAAACCAATACTAAACTTTTAACCTCCATTCGAAATTCTACGTCCACTCACATTTCTGTTCATAGTCATGAATGGAGGCAATGAAGACAGTTGATTAAAGCCACCATCCTGAACCAAATATTAGATTATTGGTTCACAAAGTCACTTTTACTGCACATATCCATAGACATCTCCATGGGAGGTGTTGTAACTAACGAGCAAGCTATCAATCGTGCCTAGTATTTAGACTTGGTATATTCCCATTCTGGCACAATATACGATTTGATTCCCTATGCGCCTCGTCCATCGAATGATCAATCAAAACCATCCCCAAGACCCCATGTTGATGGTATGGTTGGTCTTATATCTTCCACTACGGTTGGACAATTTACTAGGCAACTTAGTCAATTGACTATAGCTCACAATCCCACCTCTTCTGTCCCTACTACCACCTCCACTTCGACCCCTACTCAAATCTCTAAGGTAAAATCGATGCAATCAACAGCACACAAAAACCCACAACAATTAAAAGGAAAAAAGAAAGGTAATAATAATAGTAAAAACAAGAATCCGTTGGAGTAGAAAGGCCCAAAAACCCAAGACCCCAATGCTGAGGGAAAAAACAAACAAAATTCTAGATATCCTTGCATGGTATGTAAGGAGGACCACTACACTAAATACTTTCCTCTCCTTTCCAAGGTTCATAAATACCTCGAACAAGGGGGGACTCCTTCCCAACCAACAATATTAGCTAATCCTCCCCCCCAAAAACAACAGATGAAAGCACAAACCCACGCACCCCCACCTAGGGGCAACACAGATTCCTTAACAAAAAACATTTTGATGGTTAAATTTGTGGTGGCATTAAACACCAGAGCCAAGAACTATGACTCCACAGAGGAAGAAACTTCATTAAAACATCCTCCACCAACTTCACCACCCAATGGCCCTCTCACATTAGAGAAACCGACTTCTGAACCTGCCATCCACCCTCCCAAAGGGGTACTTCGATGGACCTCCCACAATACAAATGCTTGGACAACCAAACACTATAGCATAGTGGAATATCTTTCCCAGGCCTCATGTGCCATGTCAGCACTCAAAGTATTGCAAATCTATCATGCACAACATAAATACTTTCTATCATCCATAAGGGTAATAGACTCTTCAGAGTCTAACATTATTTCCTTTGACACAGAACAAAGTGAGTTGTGCCTTTCACACCAACTGGCATTGCAAATTATAGTTTGTTGTTTGAATAAGAATATCTTTCGTATAGTGATTGACGAAGGAGAGGGCACTTGTATTATGTCTTTTTCATGTTGGAAAGGCATTGGTTCTCCACAGATAACCACATACTCAACCATCCTTAAATATTTTGATGGACATTATTTTAAATCCCATGGAATTCTCACCTCCCTATCCATTTAACTTGGGGGAAAGAATGTCTCCATCGAAGTCGAAGTGGTTGATGCCACACTCAACTAAAATCTGCTCTTAGGATGCACTTGGCTTTACACAATGAAGGTTGTCTCACTTTCGCATTGTACGATTTCCATATCAAGGAAAGATAGTTACGATTGACCAATAGGGTTATTGCACCCCTGACTCAGACTTACGTGCCAATCCAATTACCAATGTTCTCTTTGTAGGTGAATCTTCTAGGGCATACGAAAGCGTCAATGTAGGTATGTTTAAATATCCATCTCTTATGGGGATATTCCCCCCTGAACCTAACACCACCAACATTATGCCCATGAACATGATTTGTTCCTTCATCAGCACATCCCCTAGCTCTTACAATCCTTGGGGGATTCCTCACCCTTCAGAAGTAGACTCTTATGGAGCTACTATGCCATTGTCACTAGATGAATTATCATATTCAGTGATAAAATCAACAGGAGAATATATTGATCTTGATCCTAGTCTACCACTGGATGAGGAACTAGATCAGTTCTCTCTGCCTTACTAGGTTAACTCTCCATTCACTTTGCATTACCTCCTAAATTATGGTTTACCTTCAAAAAAGGCCATAATGGAACTAATGACTTTACAAGAGAGACTATGGGAAGATTCACATCATCGATCATCTTTCCTCCCTAGTCAAGAAAAAATAGAGACACACATCCAAACCCTAGTTTCAATTGACGATCGAGATCAATCCCAATTACCTTCCACTTCACAGTCCATTTTATTTGAAGGTAACATGGGTAACATCTCATACATTTTTTAAATTGATATTTTAGTGAAACTTGGGGTCGTGGAACACATCCAGATAGGTGATGCTTGTTCCCCTCAAGAAATTGAATGCTACGCTGCCCTATTCAAAGTATTTTGTGATATCTTTACCTGGTTATACAAAGAAATTTCTGGAATATACCCTCGAATCGTTGCAAATAAAATTAAGACTTACCTCGGAGCCCATCTCGTTCGACAATGAATCTGACCAGTACACCCTTGGAAAGCTGTGGCAATAAAAACAAAAGATGAAAAATTATTGAATGTTGGATTTATTTATCCAGTGCCCTTGATTGAATCGGTATCACACATTGTACCCGTTACTAAAAAATAGGGCATTATCCGTGTATGTGTTGATTATAGGAATTTAAACAAGGTCTGTACTAAAGATAATTACCCAACCCCTTTCATCGACAAAACTATCGATGATTTCTCTGGATGTGAAGTATTTTCATTTGTGGATGGCTTCTTTGGCTATAATCAAATCGAAATCATTCTGAAAGACCAACACAAAACAACTTTCATTTTCCCTTGGGGAACTTTGGCATATCGAAATTTTCCTTTTGACCTTAAAAATGCTAGTGAAAAATTCCAACGAGCCTTGTATTACGCCTTCCATGACATTAAAAATATCATACAACCATATTTGGATGACCTTCCCACAAAATCCGATAGGAACAAAGATCATCCAGAAAACATGAGACAAGTTTTTCTATGTTGTCCACATCACAACATTTGTTTAAACCCACAAAAATTCATTTTTGTTATAGAATATGGTCACCTTCTAGGTTTCATCATATCCATGTTTGGGATTAGAGTTGATCCCTTGAAATTATAGGCAATTACCAACTTGCCTCCACCTTGATCTATATCCCAACTTTAAATTTTGCAGGGGAAAGCAAACTTTCTATGATGCTTTATCGCCAACTATGCATAAATTACAAAAGGTTTCATGCATTTACTTAATAAAGGTGTTCCATTTATTTTGGATGACCAAGATCAACACTCCTTTGATGGTTTAAAATGTGTACTCACATCCACTCCTTTATTGAAACCTCCCAACTATAATCGATACTTCCTATTATACCTCGCTACTTTTGAAACCACCATTGGCATGTTTCTCTTCCAAACTGATGACGAACAAAATTAACATGTTATTTACTATCTCAGTATGGACCTTGTTGGCGCTGAAATTTGTTACACTTATGTTAAGAAGTTGGCATTGGCACCTGCTTTTGTTGTCTAGTGTTTTCGAAATTATATTCTCTTGCAAGCTACGACATTTATATTCTCTTGTGAACTACCATAGTTATATCTGACACTAACCCAATGCAGTATATCATGTCACATCATATTCTTGGGGGCATATACACTAAATGGATTGTTATCCTTCAATAATTCAATCTTGAGTTTTCTACCGCCAAGTCCAAAAAATCCTTGGTTTTCACCAAATCGATGACTGACCTTCCCCAAGTCCATGATGAATCCATGGTACAAGATTCGTTACCTGATGAATCTTTGTTTCTCATAAACTCATTTTATCCATGGTATGGAGATGTGTTAATATATCTCCAAACCCAACATTTTCGACCTGAATTATCGAAAGATGACCATCGACATATTCGCCATCAATCTTGTCATTACCTTATAGTGGGAGACGTTCTTTATTGTCATGGGGTAGATATGGTTTTGCATCAATGTGTTGTCCACAATTAATTTGAACGTATCCTTAATGACTGCCACTTTGGAGAATGTGGTGGCCATCTTTCTGGGTTAGCCACTACCGAAAAAAAATTGTGCATGAGGTACTTTTGGCCTTCGATATTTAAAGATTGTATGAATGCAATTCAAAAGTGACATATTTTCTAGATCTTTTCAAAAAATATGTGCACCCATCCCGCTCTATTACATCTTATAGTCTTCGTCGGTCCCTTCACCAAATGAGGGATAGATTTCACCATGTGTAGAACCACCTCTGTTGTCATCCATAATTACATTATTGTAGCCATCAATTATTTTACCAAATGGGCAGAGGATATTCCTACCTTTTCCAATGACTCCAACATTGTAACACTTTTTGTATTCAACCACATCATTTCCATATTTGGTGTATCAAAATCAATCATGACCTACCATGGATCACACTTTTACAACAATATGATGATTGAACTAGCCACTTTATTACATTTTGACTATGAACACTCTTTCCCTTACTATCCTCATTAAAACAGACAAGTTGAGTCTATCAAGTACAAGGTACTCAAAACGATGCTCCAACAGATGGTAGGGAAGCATAAGTAAAGCTGGCACCTTATGCCATTTTTAGTATTATGGGCATACCAAAATTCTGTGAAAACTGTTACTGGTTTTACACCTTTCCAACTCATTTGTGGGTTAGAAGTGGTACTTCCCATTGAATGTGAAATACCCTCCTTAAATCTAGCTATAAAAATTCTCTCGAATACTTCCACCAAGGAAGAATGACAGATTTACATTTCCATCTCAGTGAATGTTGGAGAGAAGCCACCATGGCTAATGAGTTTCATAAAAGATGAGTTAAATCCCAGTATGACCAAACCGTACATCCTAGAGTCTTTTCAGAAGGAGACCTGGTCTTGGTTTATGACCAAAACCGTGAAAATTTAGGAGCAGGAAAGTTTGAACCATTATGGAATTTCCCCTATGTCATAAAATTCACATTACAAAAATGATCCCATGAGTTAGTATACTATGAGGCAAACCCTTTATCTAAGCCTCACAACAAGTTCTACCTCAAAAATTTACTATGCATAAGCTTATCATGCTTGGTACTGCTTATCAAGTTATAAGTTCTACCTCTGAGTGATACACTTTGTTGGTCTGCTTATCATGCTTGGTAATTAATTGGTAGATGTCGACGACCTCTTCTACCTATATCGGATACATAGATGCAACTAGCCGTAGCACTCAAAACATTGCTTCTGCTGCTTGGGTGGGTTTTTCACCCACAAACAAATTGGCGATTTCAGGGGGCATCTTCCTTGGTCATGTAACCAACAACATAGAATAATATAGTGTAGTTATTGAACTTATGTTCAAATCTTCATCTTTAGGCATTCATCATTTGATTTTCAGGTTGGAATCCCAACTTATAGTTTCACAATTAAACTCAGACTACTCTATCTGACACCCTATTCTTTTTTGTAAGTATTTGAGGGTTCATCTCCTTGAAAGAGAATTTGATTTTATTTCTTATGAATGTATCCCAAGGGAATTCAATTCATTAGATGAATCATTAGAAAATTATGTATTGAATTGAAATCTACAACATTAAGCAAATTAATCAACCAAGAATTTATGTACATACATTCCAAAATATTTGTACACGTGAGTGAAAACCACAAAGTACACATCCATGTATATATAGAGAGTGTTCAAAATACATCATAAGTGTAGCATCACAAAAATTGTGTCATGTTCCCATACATCCGAATATAATCCGCATACTGATCATCATGTGGATCCCTATGCTCATGATAACACATCACAGCCCCAACCGCCTTCCATAAGAGATGGGAGAAGGTGCCACCTACACCAACAATATGCCTTTGCATTTGTAGAGGAAGATCATCCAAATTTGGTACCAGAATCCTGGTAGTCAATGCCTCGATTCGCCTTGAGATCCTTTAAAATCTCTCCCTGGGGCCCTCCACCTTTTTGTACTCGAGCCACTCCCATGTAATGCACACAATGATCAATGGGTGACATTACCCCTGGACAAAATGGTACACAATATACAAAACCCATAGATTTAGTCATGCTACACACACAAAAAATCATATATTTAAAAAAACACGAAAACATGAAATATTGCAAAAAATTTAAATAATTGTTTTTCCAATCATTCTTACTGAGATAATCACTCCATCCCTCTCCATTAGGAAGGACCATGTCTAGGTCCCCTCAATAATCTACACCTCCATAAGCATAATCCTCTATGGATATGATCTCACCATCACGCCAATCGAAGAAATATTCTCAAAAATGTGGTTTTGGTCCTCCCCTGAGACACGACAATAGATCTTTCCATTTATTCATGGTAGGATCCCCCAATCCACCCATATTCCATGTCACCCAGGGGCAGGAAGAAGGAACCCACTCAAAAAAGAATGATAATAGGATCGATCTATATCCAAATTTCTTTTGTCGCCCTATTCTACATTTTGTCAATTGCTCCTTTATCTTCACTAGGAGTTGTGAACACCAGTTGTATATGACAAGACTCAAAAACATCACAACATAGCTGGCATGGATCCTCAAAGCCAAGTGATGCCTCGTACTATCGAATTCTCATGTGATAGTATATAAAATGGTCCGCAAGGCTAGGTGTGTCACATGTGGGATCAACATCTTGTTGTTGTTCTTTCTCGTCCCCATATGACAATACTTCCTGATATAGGCATCAACAGGCCCACCTAAACTTTTCTTACCCCCAACTAGCACCTTCATGGACCCTCATAATCCTGTGAGGAAATAGATGTCCTCAATCGCCAATGTCAACACCTGGTCTTGAAACATGAAATGTTTCCTGTCAAGATCCCACATCCCAATGAACATTAACAATTGTTCTCTCATACTCTAAAACAAGAAGAAATTTAGCAACCCACAATCTTGTAAAGCATCTAAAGTTATTAGGTCCTACATGGAATAATTATCATTAAGTTCATTCTCCCTTTCTTACCATTCAACCATGATTGTAGTACCTTTCAAAAACAAGAAAAAATAATTAGAACACATACCCATAATCCATAAACTAAAAACAATTCAAGTCAAATTTCAAATAGACCCGGTTGCCTCTTCTCGGGAGCGAATGGTATCTCCCCATTTATTGTCATAGAGAGACCATATAAACATGGTCACTCCCCACTTGTTTCCATAGAGAGACCACTTCTCACTGGTCGTCAGTAGCTCGAAAAATATCCCTACACAGGGCGACCATTCTTGGTTGGTCACCCCCTCACCAAGCAATGGAAGCAACTGGTCGCTAACATGGCTTTGGTAGCGACTAGTCACCCTCATCCTTTGGATACCACGTGACCAGGGATTCTAGGTCGTTGACCTAATATAGATTCCCATGCGACCATGCAGACCCAAAATTTTTGGTCCTCATTACAAGAAACATTTTCAACAAAATGGGAAACAAAACATGGGTTTCCTAAGTTAGGTTCAGATTACTAACCTGGCAGGTAGCAGCTGACAGATCTGTGGTCCAAGCTTCTGAAATCACCATTGCAAATTTCTCCAACAAAAAATATCTTCTCCACATTTTTACCAAGGGTAACAAAACAAACGAGGTAAAAATCCCATTTACCCCATATAATCACTATTTTTCCATTTTTGGCAAACTAGTCTTTAAAATAACCCTTTTTTCACTCTTAAAGTTCATTTTTTAAATTTTCAAGAGTTTTTTTTAAGAAATTTATTTAATCTTTTGGGCTGAAAATTAACATTTCTTATTGCAGATATGGACTAAGCTCACGTTATAATATTGATTCAACTTTCAACAAGTATGTTGAAACCTAGCATTTAGGATTAGTGTTGTGTTTTTTTCCCCTTTTTCGTTGCATTCATTTAGCCACCACTTGATTCCTCTCCTTATGCCTTAATTTCAACCCCATTCGAAATGTTACATTAGCCCTTCCATTATTTGCAGATCATATTTTGCATGGTAGAGCCTATCTTTCACGGGAATCCTAAATTAGCACATGTTACTATCATTCAATGCCTATGTTGAAATTTAAGGCCTTGGAACCCTCTCTAGTGATTTATTTTCTAAAATTGAGATGCATTCACTCTCTTTCCATAATCTTTATCCTTCCCATATAGGGTTACCAACACTTTATGTTGTTTTTAAATGGTTGCACTTATGCTTCTATTTCACTACTTACCCTTGTTATATTGTCATATGTATCCATTTATTACCACTTGGCAGCCATGCTTAATCACTAGCAATCTAGTTGCTACCATATATGACACCTATGGATGAGAACCACTGTTATGAGTGGCCATTATTTTTCATGTCCCATTGCAGTCCATTTCTTCAAGTCATGTTCCTTGCACCTGGAACTTCATTGCAATCAACTCATTCTCTCCAGTCGAGCTTACTATTACCCCTTTGTCGCTCTGAATAATGAACCATGACAAAGGTACACCATAGAGTCTTTGTTAAGATCTTTTCATACTCCCTAAACATGAAAACATTTTTGAGTCAGACTGTCTTCTTTCACACTCGTTAAATGGATCCGAAAGGACGTCTATTCAGTGTAATTTTACCCCTTTTTCGGACCGAATGGAATAACTATGAAAAATAAATACTCTAGTCAACCTTGGCTAGAAGAGTTTTCCCTTGTATTCTTTTATCCCTTTTCAGGCTCGGGAGACTAAATTTAAGAAAAAGAACACCCTTAGATTCTTCTTTGTCATTTTAGATTCTCTAAATATGAAAGGAAAAATCGATCACTATTCTCTTCCCCGAGCTTGCAAATAAATCCATGGGTGAGAAGATAGCCCATACTTTTATTTTCTTTCACGCTCGTTAAACATGAAAGAAGGAAAAATAGTGGGGGGTTGTCCATTTAGTCATCCTAAAAAATGGCAGCCATCTATTGAGTCACCCTTGAAAAATGCACCTGTTTTATGTCTATGTACACCAGTTGTGTTATCCATTTCCTCTGAACCATTACCATATAAATGATTTATTGAACTCTGATGACTGGTTACTCTTCTATTCATCCATGGTGATTTTTTTGGTCATTAACTATTCAATGCCGCCAATTCAAGTCATTTTTCATGTTGTTTTGTTCAAGGGAAGTTAGCCCATGTCAGCCAATTTCTGTCTTTTATCCCATTCCTCCCGACCATCCCTGTTTGAATTTTGCTCTACCATTACATTCTTCACACTGTATACCTTTCTATGTTTCATGTCAATTGATGGGGAACATATCAAGGCCCTCCTTTGATGGATTTCATCCTGTCGACTCTAGCTCATTATCCAAGTTTTAAATCTAGAAGCTAGTTAGTACCCTGGGACTTGCAGACATCAATGGCAGGATCCCTTTCATTTTGATAGTGTTTTTACATCATTGGCTCATATTAAATGAATCTACAAGTGTTTGACTTTAACTCTTTATTAACACGCACTATATTGTACTCGGTATCTTGGGGTCCATCATCATCATCAGTGGGTTCCCTCGCATTTGTTAATGGTATACATAAATGACCGATAATCACATGGTTTCTACCATGATTGACCACTGCTCTTTTTTCGCATGTTGTAGATTCATACCATTTAGATTCAGGATGAAGACCATGGGTTGGGACCACTCATTCCTTGATCGCATTCCCTCCCAATTTGCGCTAGAGTTATTCATGAGTACTTCAGAGATCGCTCAAGCATTGAGTTCTCTCAGTGATTTGTATCCTATGACATAGATCCACATTTTTACTTGGTTGTGGCTATGCTATCACTTGTGACATGGATCCACAATTTGGTCTTTCATGGCCATGATCTAGTTACTTGCATCATTCATGGATCCAAAGTGTATGTTTGGAAGCTATGCTTAGTTTTTATTACCAAGCATGGGTATGCCTACCTCGGGAATATTATTATTATGAAGGACTGATGATGGTTTCTTTCCAAGTTCCTTTTCTCAAAGCTCTGTGATTTTGTTTGTAAAGTTTTTAGGCCATCAAAAACCTCTTCTGATCTCACACTTTAGGGGAATTCTATTATATAGTTATTTTCCACCTGACCACTTGATGAGCATCACCTAGGAGTCAATAGTATGAAGCACTGATCCATACCACTTTTCCCCTAAGATTACAGTACTTTTCTGCATGGTCGTTGGTTTCCCATTTACAACCCATGAATAGGAAGTCCTTGTCACTCCCTTTCCTCCTGCAAGGAGTGACCGGTCGCTCCCTATAAGAATGTAGGGAATGACTGGGTCTATTACTCCCTTTTTAGGGTTGGTTTCATGAGATAGATTCGATCACAGATTCTCCATGGTTCGACCTTGAGAATATTTTCATATTGGGAATGGAGATCTTATCCAAATTTCCCTTTGATATTATCTCTACTATCGTATAAATAATGGGGGTATCTCATGGGAAAAGGGAGGAAAAGAGAGAGTAAGTTTATGCTGGAAGATTGATCATGAAGCTTGGGCAATAAATATGGTTAGAACTTCATTAGGCTACCAAATTGTAAGTTTTAAATTGTTTCCATTTGATCAATAGAATATGCACATGACTTTACCTCTTATTTGATTGTACATGATTATCATAATTAGGATGTTTATGTTATATCATTAGATCTAGTATATATGTATACATGATATATTTGATATTGCAAAAGGAGTTTGCTTGTATCTTCATGTGTGTAGATCCACATTGACAAGAGAGAATGACATATCCATCAAAGGAAACAATTAAAGAGTGTGCAAGGACTACCGTCAGGTGACCAGGTAAGGTCTTTATTCTATTCACTTATAGATCATTTCTGTGTATTATTTAAATCTAGAAAGGTCCATAGTTTGTATCTCTATTTTGTCTTAGGTCTAGGGAGAGCCTAAGGGAGGTAACTTTTGCAGGGTGAAAATATCCTACAACAACAATATAATTCACATCTCTAAAAAGAATGAACCTTTTATTTAGCTCATTGTAAATATGATATGCCTTGGTGGTATTTGAGTACCCCAAGAAGATGCAATTTTGACTCACACCTAGTTTGTTTCTTTGGTCCTTAGGAATTACGACATAACAAGTGGAACCAAAAACCATGAGATGCATCACTAAAGGAATGTAGTCATACCACATTTCATAAGGAGTATTGTTCCCAATAGCATGATATGGACTTCAATTTCTCAAATAGACTACACACAAAACTACATCATCCCAAAACATCAACTTCACATTCTTGAAAAATAGCATGGAATGTACCATATTCAAGAGTGTCATGTTCATTCTTTTTGCTACACCATTTTTCTAAGGATTGTATGGAACAACTATTTGATTCTTAAACCCATGTTGGAAAATATGTAATTCAAACTCATTAGAATTATATTCCCCTCCATTATTAGTATGAAGAGTGGAAATACGATATTTTGCTTCATGTTCAATCCATACACATAAATTTTTAAATGTTTCAAATGCTTGAGATTTATGTTTGAACAAATAAACCCAACACAACATGGTGTAATAATCAATAAAAGTCATGATATATTTATTACCAAAATCAAATGAAATAGGAATGGGGCTACACAAATTAGAGTGTATCAATTCCATATTTCTAGATGCTCTCAAAGTGGAATCACAAAAAGGATTCTTGCTATGTTTACCAAGGATATATGCATCGCATTGCTTCAAATTCCTTAGAATTGTAGGAAAACCAGAAACACCATTTTCCTTCAACATACAAATATTATCATAATCGATGTGCCTAAATATAGCTTTCCACAATACATTGGATGGAATTGTATCTTCATAATGGTGAAAGAGGTATGCAAAATTATATGCCTATGTAGACGTCCCTTATAGATTCAACAATATCTTATCCTCCCATCTTATCATGAAGACCATGCTACCGGAATACCTCCTTATTTAAAAATTTCCATCAAACATGTGAATAGTATGGATATGTTTTCAAATGTGCACAAGAGACAACAAGTTCCTCTGCAACTTAGGAAGATAGACAACATCATGCAAAATAAAATCAGGGAATCCAGGCGATTTGATCCTAATTGTGCCAATTCCCATAGGGTTGAGACTAGATCCTACAAGAAGTGTCCAAAACTTCATGTGGCAAGTAGCACTAGTGTCAAGCAACCATAGATCTCTCCAAGAAGAAAATGAAGTTTTGAACAAATATTAATTTATGACAATATTGCAATGAGTAATAACAAAATGAGTGGATTAAGGATATTTATCTTTTCTTTCCTTTTGCTTTTTATTTTATTTTCTCCCATGGGATCCTACATGTCTTTGCATCATTCCCATCCCTTCCATAATGAATGTAGTGAATATTGGATGTATCACCTTGATAATCCCTACACCCCGCCTCTAAATACTTATTTCAACATCCTCTATTTCTACATTATCCTCTACAAGAATCATGTAATTAAGTCTTCCCTTTTTAGAAAGGCACATAGTCTTTATAGTGGCCTAAACTATCTTCTTCCCAAAAAATTTATAATTTTCTATAATTTTCTCCACCAAAGAGTCAAAATCGAGGGACTTCAATTGGCCACTAGCTTGAAGTGATTCAAGATAGTGAGAATATGTGGGTTAGAGGGCCTTTATGAAGGTCATGAGATAAATGAATATCTTCACACAAAAAACATCAATGTCATGCATGAGTTAGGGTCCTAACCTCCCAAACCCCTAAAGTAGATAGAATAATATGATTTCTATGTAATAAAGACCAACATTAGTAAATAAGGCCTATGTAATAATGTGAAAATGTATAATGTAAGAAGAATCAATAGAAGGTTTCTCTTATAGAAAGACATTCTTGTAGAATGTTCTCTAGAAGATTGAAATAATATAAATAGGAGTAGAAAACATGGAAGATATTTGTATTGAGAATAATGTTTTATTTGAGCTCCTCTTTGCTGGAGGTTTTTCCCTTGAAGGGGCAAGTGAAATTGGATTTCTATATAATAAAGGTATCATGTATGGAATCAATTGTGTCATTGTGCTCTACCTTTTTCTCTTTCTGTTGATAACTGTTATAACAAGTATGTTTCTTCTCTGATAATACATCTGGTATCTTACAAGTGGTATCATATCACTTCCTCTGCAGAATTTTAGACAATTTGTTTTTAGGCTAGAGACATGTACTATCGACATCTTTAAAGCACAATGATCTATTTCTCAACAGGTAAAAATGTGGTTGGAGAGGAATACACATAGGAAATACAATCGATTTCATGGGTTACTCGAAAGAAATGGTTTCACCTTGTTGGAAACCTATGTAACCCATGTTGGTACCCATTTGATTAGTAATGCATTAGATAGAACTTGTACATGAGCATTCACTCCCATGTACCCTCGGGTATATTTGGAGTCCTATAGTTCTCCTAAAACCATTTATAGATTATCTTATCGATCACCTGACTAATATAGTGGCACTGAGAATAACACTCAAGAAGAATTATCTCGCATACTTGGGTAATTGGGTAGTACGGATAAGGCTAGAATCACGCCTCCTTAGTTGGTTCCCTGAGATATTGGACCAAGTACTACTATTTGACCTCGCCGGTATATCAAAGAGATATATAACAAGGAAAACCCTTGTCTGTAGGAACCCTTAACACCCTAACCCTTACTTTCAGAACATAATATAACAACCACATAGAGGAAAGTTTGTAGCACAACCCTGCATCCTGCATCTAGGTTGCGAAATTACTATACAATTTTAACTACTAAAAATTTGGGCATTTTTCCACTGCAGTATTATTCAGATTGAACTATAACTTTGTAGGGATAAAAAAAAAGTATGCGGGTCCCACGACACCCTTGTTAGGGACATATTCCATTGGATTCCTCTCTTCACCCAGATCATAGTGGTACCCATCACTTATAAGCATTTTTTTCCATCGTCCCACATACCCTCCATGACACCCTTATTAGGGACCTGTCATCACACTATTTATATTTGTACAAATCCCTCCACAAGATCCCAATATTCTGTAACAATTGGAAGTCTCTACTGTTGTCACCTAAGTAGATACTTCTGTCGTTTTAGTTATGGAAGGAGTTCCAACACAAGGAAGGCTTCCCTAGTGACCTCAAGGGACCAAGTAGCAGTATTATCCAATCCTACATCCATATATCTTGGTAACTTAGATGTTAGAGGCTAGGTATAGGAGATTTGAAGAGGAAAATGAGGTAATTGGTTCACTTGTACGAGAAAAGAAACAATCGAAAACATATAATAGACAATCACCAATTTATATAACTCGACAATCACCTTTAGACACTAGATAATCATTAAAACCAACTGTTGTTGCAAATTTACAATAGTAAAAAAATGTATAGTAGAAATGAATGTTTTGTAACAACAATAGGAAAAACCACCTAGAAAATTAGTGATTGTGCATCAAAATTAATCCTTCAACACATGTAACAACATCCAATTTCTAAACAATGATTTTGAGTATCTTTATCCACAATATTAAGTAAGTATGAAACAATTAATTCAATCCATATTGGTTGTAGCAAACATTTATAACAAAAAAAAATTAATTCACTTGTTTGTTAAGGGTAGAGTTAGTAAAGTTAGAAAAATCGCTTTGAATAAGAGAGTAAGAGTTCTAATAGTATTTTCACAACCAAGAGAGATCAAGACTAATGTCATTTACTTTCTAGGGATATGGAGTCAAGCATGCAACACTTTGAAGAATAAATTAGATGGTCAAGAATAATGGTCTTTACCCCAAGGTGTAACTTCTCTTGTGCCTTAGGACTAAAAATGTCAAGAAAACAATTCCTAGGGTGCAACATCTATTGGGCCCTAGGTGTCGTTTTCCTTCTTCTAGATTATTTAGTTCAAGGAATAAAAATGGAATAAGATCAAAACCATAAGGTGCAAATTATCTTGAGCTTTAGGTCTTTGAATCCTATCTAGAGACTATGTGCCTTAATTATTTCACCAAAACTCGGACAAACAAAGGTATAGAAGGAGAGAATGCCTTATGTCTCTTTCCTAGGGTTTCACTAGAAAAAAATAACATTCTACAAGATATCAATTACCACATTATACCATGAGTAAACACATCAAATTAAATAAATCACTTACTTATCCAAGTATTACTGATCAACCAATAAATATCTCTAATAAATACCTCGCTCAAACANAATAAGGGAAAAACAAGTGTTATTTACCCACATGCTATAGATTAAAAAAGTTGCTTACAATTTCTTTATCATCGTGGCCTATACGGTTGCTCACAATTGTTCCCCAAGAATTGATAGACCCATCTCAAATCTGTAACCCAGAGGCTATGAGATATGGATCTTAGGGCATCCTTATTCTAGTTTTATTCTAATTCACTTTTCAGATTGTCCATTCCAGATCTATACAATGTTATCCTAGACATATAATTTTAGATCTAGAATTTTATAATTTAATTGGGAAGGCCCTTAGGCCTTGAGGGTTGAAACCATATCTATGATTCCATATGCAATGTCCCATAGTTATAACAAAGATAAATCCATAGATTGTGTTCCAATAAAATAACCAATAATTTTTAATTAAGGAAACCTTAATGAAATTTTAATCAACTCAAAGGGGTGAGGAAATTACATGTGTTGAATAACCCTACTTACCTACAACCTGATGAGTTCATAAACATAGCCATACCCTGGTCCTTGACCTAGCAATGACAACACAAAGTGGGGGAGGACTCTCCACTCAAATGTAGAACTTACTACTCAAATCCTTAGTAGTAGGTCTCCCTGGAGCCTTTAAATATACTACCATGCCAGTGAATCCTTATCCTTACCCTCTCTATAGATTTAGCCAAAGAGTGATGTATCAAAAGAGAGAGATGTCCTTTTCTCATCCTTTTACCTCTTTATATAGATTCCATATGTGGTAAAGAACCCAATCCCTAGGGTCCATTATTTAATTCTTTATTATACTTTAGGTTTTATCCATTAATTATGGTTACTTATTTTACCATTTTCTTTAATTACCATAATATCCATAATAAATACTTATTATGATGCACTTTAGGATAATTATTATATACTTATTTATTATTATTTATTCCAATAAGTATTTATTATGATCGTTTTAAGAGAATTATTGTATTCCTATATTATTATTATTATTATTATTATTATTATTATTTATATTTAATAATAATAATATGGGGCATGAAATTATTGAAGTCACTGATCTTTGATTACCTTAGTTGGTCTATCTGGTCTTGCCAATACATCCTGTTGAGCTAGAACTTGCCAATTTTCTTGAATTTCTTCTTGATTCCTAGCTGTTTGTAAAACTAGTTTATATA
This sequence comes from Picea mariana, assembly GCA_032191745.1. Classification (NCBI taxonomy): domain Eukaryota; kingdom Viridiplantae; phylum Streptophyta; class Pinopsida; order Pinales; family Pinaceae; genus Picea; species Picea mariana. The sequence goes on from JASDQU010010703.1 coordinate 22,018, forward strand.
ATTGATTCAAAATACTTCTCTGGTAATCTAGACTAAACAATATGTGAGGCTGAACATGGTTAGTCCAAGTCATTAAATAAATCTAACAAGACTATAAAAAATTATAAAGAAACTTGAAACGGTCTAAATTTCTATCCGCAACAACAACGCCAAATAAGATATTGTTCCTCAAGTTGTTCTCATCAAGGGAACAATTACAAGGAACCATATGTAGACTTGGAAAAATCCTCTTTACTTTAGGATTTCTTGGATTTCACATTAATGAAAAAGATCAAAGTGAACTCCAAAAAAATTGCATTCGCTCTATAATTCCATCCCATATTTGATGTTTATCTTCTATAAGGCACTTTATTCCTAGGACATGATTTAAAATTTCTTTAATAAATTTATTTAATTCGTCACGAGAGAGCACTAATGCATAACTTTCATTATCTCTTGATTTTAACTCATTTGGAAATTCTTTTGACTCAACTTGTTTTTCAAGTTTCTTCATTTCTTTGATTGCATCAACATGCACTTTCTTTAGGCGCTTTATTTGATTAGTCAATTCTCCCACCTGTGAATTATATGATGACGCTTTCTCTACCAGGCCATCTACATTATATTCATTGCTTGAAATATTGAAAATCTTATCATCCTCAACATCAAATATTTTTGTCAATGACTTGCACTGGGATGAATTTTATGCTAACTCCTTTTGAAGTCTTTCTATATCTAGAGATAGCTCTGATAACCCTTTGTCATTTTTCTTTTCAAGGTATTCCACATTTCTAGTAAGATATAAATTGACTTCCTTTATTCTCCCATTTTCATCAGACAATGAATCTTTTTGTTGATGAGCATTTATTGATTCCCTAGATTCAACAAACTCAGTTTGTGGGATTATAAGCTTTAACTTCAAATCTTTAATTTACACCTCTTTGGAATATACAATTTCCTTAACATTTACCTTGGTCTTCAATGGATCAGAGAGTGTTAGCATATTATTCTCCATCTCTTTTACTCTGGTAATATTCAGTCTAATCATTATCTTTCATGCTTGAGTTGTGTATTTAGTTTTTTGACCAAAGTTTGCAACTTTCCCACATTGGAAGTAGACTGAATGAACCTTTGAGCCACCATGTTGTCAGTATGTATGTTCCACTCTACCATATACACAACATTGATTTGAATTAAAAACACTTCAACAAATGTATATTTATATTGAGGGTGTCTTGAAACGTTAGTGGTATCAAGTTGAAAAAATAATAAATAAAATTTCTTCTTCTCCATGTCAGTTGGTGCAATAAACCTGGGAGATCCATGATCTTTTGTTTATAAATTAATATCATGACCCAATTTTTCTAATTGGGATTCATCATTTCTTAATATTGGAAACTTTACCATGGTCCTTGATTGAGTCTCTATAAAATACTCATTCTTCCCTTCATTGGTTACCTGAGATACCGTTGATATAGGGGTTGATGTTATAACTAGTATGGGATCACCTTATTTCTTTGGCTGTAATTATTCTAGCAAAGAATCAATTTGTGTGGAAAAATCCTCTAGCGAAGGCTCCCTAGAGTTACTTTGATCAAGATATTCAGTAAGCTCAACTTCCCCTTGAGTATTCCTTTTCTTGGCCTCAATCTTGTCTAAGTTTTTTGATGTCCTTTTATGATTATAATTTTGTTGTATTGCTGGATTAGTAGCAATGCCATTCTTCTACTGAAAAAAACCAGGTGCTTGAATTAATTCCTCATTAATACCATCCAAGCCTAAAATAGGTGCAACATGTATTGTATCGTTTTCTTCTTCCACTATGTAATGTCCCTAATCTGAACCCTTTTATAATTGTACATATAGGTTGGCGAGCCATTGTTACCAATTGAAAATGTAAATGTACATATAGGCCGATGAGTTGTTGACACCAAGTTTTGGTTCTGTGCACACCTGATTAGTGGGTGGATATTTTTTATCAAAGAAAGGGTGCACAAATTTAATAGTGTTGTGCATACCTAATTAAGTGCATAGGAATGGACATAAAGGGAAGGGTGCACACATTCCAGAGTGTTGTGTGCACCTGGGTAAGTGCGCAATGTGACCTAGAAGTGCTCATCGAGATGGTTTATATGTGTGTGTGTGTGTGTGTATGGATGGATATGTATAGAGTCCAGAGAACCTGTGTGGTTATAAGGCTGGTGAGATGGGATGCAAATAGGCTAGTGCGCCTATCCATGTAAATGTAATCACAGTTAATAATAATATCACCTCTCTACATGCATACAGATTAGAAGAAAAGAGATGGGGGGATAACTCCACCGGAAAAAGGAAAAAAGGGGGAAGGACTTAAGTCTTAGGGAATATATTTTTAATATTTCTGGAAAAGTGTAATTATGAATAATTATTATCCTAAGTTTTTGAGTGGTAGGAAATGAGTCACCAAGTGGCTAAAGCTACTTCTAAAAGTGACAAGTGTCGAGTTGAAGGCATGCAATATATATTGTTGGCCTTATTGTATTTGGGGGGATTTTTCATTTTTCAGAGGGAGAAGGGGTCAGACCATCAGGGGGAAAATATCACTATTACCTTCTCTATAGAGAAAGAGTTTGTATGGGGTTTTTGTTTTGTAACCAGAGATTTGTTGTCGAAGAGGCGGGTTTTCAGGCATGTGAGAAGTCTCTCTAGGTGAGAGATTTATTGTCAAAGAGGAGGGTTTTCAGGCCTATGAGAAGTCTCTCTAGGTGAGATATTTGTTGTCAAAGAGGCAGGTTGTTAGGCCTATGAGAATTCTCTCTTGGTGATAGTTTCACTGGGAATTATTGCCTGGTGAGTTGGGCATTAGTTGTAGAGCTTGAAGACTTCCTTTCCGTCCTGTTGCTAGAACCATGGAATGGAAGTGGGGCAGTTGAGGGACTACTGAGGAGAGAAGGGGTACACTTCCTTGGGTGTAACAGGTGTGTGGGGAATGAGGGATTGTAGACTAGTTGCAATAGTGGCACCTTGGACTAAGAAATTATGCTAAGAATCATACCTTAGAATAGCATTAGGAACCCTTTTCCCCTAGTGGATTTAACCCCCAACTCAAGGGTGACTTGTTACTGAAAGTATATGAGCAACATATTCTATGGCTAGGAGGAATGTCTGAGTTCTGCGTGTAGTTGGTGACTTTTCATAAAAGATACGTGTCTTTATGTTCTTGTCTCATTTACTATGTGCTTAATTATTCCATGTTTATTATGGGTTAAATTATTTTATGTGATTGCATATAAGTAATTGTTGTTATTCTATATTATGTTTCTTGTACATGTAATTATGGTGTGGATAGACAATATTTATAGTTGTGCATGAGTATGACAAATTTAATAGTATTTCATGTTAAGTTAACATTATAATATTGGTCATGATTCTCCAAGGCAAGGTTTGAATGGCCATGTGCACAGGAAAGTATCTTGTGTGCATAAGAGGCTGGAAATTCATTTGTGTGTGTAGGGAAATAGACCCCACACACAAGGAAAATCAGAATTGGAGTGTGACACCAGAATCTTTGCGTGCATAGTAGTATTGTGTGTACAGTATGCTTGCGCAAAAATGTTTTGTGTTACTTCCTCTGTTGTAAGTTAGTGTGGCGCGAATCAGTGTGAGGTTGAGTGTGATACTTCAAGTGATACTATGCAGACTAGTGTTTAGAGTAGAATCTACGCACTAGATTTTGGAGTAGAATTGTTCAATAGTAATAAGATTGATATTTCTTTATGGTATCAGAACAATTTGGTAACAGTGATGTTACACATTGGTTTTAGAGTGATAGAAGTTGAAATTGTGTGAGATGGCCTAACCACGGTGGTTGGGGATGTTACAGTTTGGTATCGCTAGGGATGTTACCATTTGGTATCAGAGATATTGGTTCAACACTGGACTTGTATGGGTTAGAGTTCAATAGGAAACATTAGAGCTCTAGTTTAAAAAATGAGCCTGCATGAGCCAAGTTTCTACTTAAGGATAAATTCAGACTACTATTTGGTTGAATTTAGAATTATAGCGTGACCATGGTGCGACTAAAATAAGAATGTGTAAGTGTGTGTATTAAATGTTGGATATTACAGGGTGTGACACTAGAATTGTGTAGTAAACAATGGTGCATGGGTGTGCACACTAAAGTTTGGAGTTGTGCGGAGAAAAAATCATGGCGCATGCATGATACTGATATGCATTGTGCATGATAAATATTGACATTGCACATTTGTATGTGTTGAATACCAGTGCGCACACATACTACAGAAGAAAGGATTATGAAAAAATGGTGCAATTTTTTCATGAAGTGGTATCATGAGTTCACCTAAAAAATCTTGTTTCCTGCACATCTTGCAGAATTATAAACATTAGAACAAGACAAAATCAACGCATAGGGTAAAAAACATGTAATATTCAAGGAGAACTTACAATCCCGATGATGGCTTTGGGGATTTGTATGTTGGTTTGGGTGCTGATGGTACAAAATCCAAGGAGGAGTGCATTAAATTGGTAGAAACCATAAAGGGATTGAAAAAATATGTCCAAATCTATAAATATGATAACTAAAGGCTTATGATAGCCAAGGAGCAACAATATGACTTCAATGTCAAGTTGATGCAAAGTTTGGATAGAACATAAAATAAAATGGATAAGGATGCAGAGAAAAGTAAGTCAAGAAGTCGCGGGTCTCATGATGAGAAAAGAAGAGAAGCAAGAAGTGTTGATAGGAATCATCACCACTCACCAAAGAATTCATTTAGGAAAGCACGCAGTAGCTCAAGTTCATATCCCATTAGAAACCATAAGAGAGAGTCTGAGATGGATAAGCTACATGGAGAAATGAATAATATCAATCCTCCTACCTTTGACGATGAGAACAAGAAGGATGAAGATGCAAAGACTTGGTTGTTGGGTATCAGGAAATACTTCCAGTTGCATACTTATTCTGCGCATGAAGAAGGAATAATTTCCATCTATCAGTTGAAATGAAAATAATCAATGTGGTGGGATCAGTTCGTGCAGGTGCAAAACATTGATGCGAAGAAGGTTACTTGTAGGGATTTCAAGGGGTATTTTCAAAAGAAATATTTAACCAAGCAATACTATGACAAGAGAATGAAGGAGTTCTTCAAAATCAAGCTTGGGAGTATGACAATAGATGAGTATGAAAGAAGATTTTTAGAGCTGCTGAAATATGTTGCATTCATCAAGGATGAGCAAGTTAAAATTCAGAGGTACTTAAGTGGGATACCCTCATTTATCAGTGATACGATACAATATGATGACCCTAAGACATTGGAATAAAACACAAGGCATGCTAAGTGTATTTATGATTAGAAAAGGGGAAGAATGAATTTCCAAAAATATTGGGAAGACAAGATAAAAAACAAGGTGGATCAGAGGAAGAAGGGGGCCAAGCCACAACGTTTTAGAAATACTGTGCAAGGATAGCCAACTCTCAAGGTGCTCATAATGACAGAGAAAGTGGGGAAAAATCCATGGCAACAACCTATTCAATGTTGGGGTTGTGGTGGAAATCATATGTGCATAGATTACCCTCAAAGTGGTGATAAGGCGAGGAATGCACACAATGTACAACAAGCTACGACAATTGAGGACATGGGCATAGATGTACCTAGGATTTACGCAATGTTGGATAGCAAGAAAGATGAGTTTCAGTCGCACATGATTGAAGTGTAAGGTAATATTAATGACTAACCCATTACTATTTTAATCGATTCAGGAGCTAGTGATAGTTATCTAGATCCTAAGATAGTGGAAATATTCCAATTGCCAAGAAGTAAGCTTGGAAAACCTTGGTTGGTGCAGTTATTTACAAGGGAGAAAAGGAAAATGATGGTTAAGGCATGTCCAATGGAAATGAATGGATTTCAAAAAAAAAATGATTTGAATATTATACCTTTGGGCTCGTATGATTGCCTCATTGGTATGGATTGGTTGGACTAGCATCATGCTATCTTGGATTGTTAAAATAATGAATTTACTTGCTTGGATGAGGAAGGGAACTTAAGGAAAGTTCAAGGAATTCCAAGAGCTATAACTATTAGAGAAGTTTTATCCTTACAATTGAAGAAAGGTTACAGGAAAGGATGTCAAGTATTTGCAACGCACATGGAGAAGACATGTAAGGATAAAGTTCCAAATGTCGAAGATTGTGTAGTAAAATATTGAGAATGTATTTAAAGAGATATCAGGGTTGCCACCAAAGAGAGATATTGATTTATCTATAAATTCGATGCCAGGAACAACACATGTATCTAAGACTCCTTATAGGATGAGTACCCCAAAGATGAAAGATTTGCAGATGCAACTTGAAGAGATTTTGAAGAAGGGGTATATACGACCAAGTGTGTCGCATTGTGGTGCCCCAGTGTTATTCATGAAGAAGAAGGATGGTACACTGAGGCTTTGTATCAACTTCAAGAAGTTGAATAAAGTAACAGTAAAGAAGAAGTACCATTTTCCAAGGATAGATGACCTCTTTGATTAATTGTGGGGAGCGTGGATATCTTCAAAGATTGATCTCAGATTTGGATATCACCAAGTGAGAATTAAAAAAGAAAACATTAGCAATACTGCTTTCAGAATGAGGTATGGATATTACGAGTTCACTATGGTGTCATTTGGGTTTTCAAATGCACTAGATATATTCATGTGTTTGATGAATGGATTTTTCAGAAGTTACTTAAATGAGTTTGTTATTGTATTTCTGGATGACATACTTATTTACTCAAAGTATGAGGAAGAGCACATGTAGCACTTGAGGATGGTACTACAATTTTTAAGAGAGCATAAAATCTATTCAAAGTTTATCAAGTGATCATTTTACGAATGACAGATTCATTATTTGGGTCATATCATTTCCAAGGGAGGAATAGTTATGGATCTAGAAAAGATAAAATCCATTGAGGAATGGTCGAAAATCAGAAATGTTGTAGAGGTGAGGTCCTTTATGGCACTTGTAGGTTATTACAGAAGGTTTATTGAATGATTCAAAAATATTTCAAATCCAATGACATCCTTGCAAAAGAAAGTTGTGCGATTTGAGTGGACTCCAGATTGTGCAAGGAGTTTTCAACACTTGAAAAGTTTGTTCACAAGTACGCCAATTTTGAGAATTGCCAATTCAGATGATGACTTTATTGTGGGAATGGATGCATGCAAGGAAGGGATTAGAGTAGTCCTTAGTCATAATGGACATGTGCTGCATGTTGTAGCACAAAATTCCACACATATGCATTTGTGTCATGGCGCAACCCTTTCCAAATGCTTGTTATACTTTTCCCCAAAATACCTCTCAAAAATAATTTAAAAAAACATGCCCTAAGTTCATATCCATGGGTGTTCCTAGTGTAACACGTAGAAGTCCATGACTTTCCTCACTCCAACCTGCGGATTCCCTCAAATTTGGTGAAAACTAAAATAATTTTGTGTTTTCGGGTGGGTTTTTCGGTTGGGCCTGTTTCCCAACAACACTTTCCCATACACAATGGAACTCAACTCCCAAAACCTATTTTGGAAGATATAAAATAACCATGGAGGGATAAGGATAGGAAAATTCCCTTGGTTCAAAGTTATGTTGCTGGCATCTAGCAAGCCTCCTTTCCCTATAATTCTCTGAGCAACATCCCCTTTAGTCTAGAAACTCCTTTTCCAGAGCTTCTTTCTCATTTTATATGGCTATAGGGTGTCTTGTTATCCCTATCTGAGTCATTGAGATAATATTATATCAATTGATTTGACGCTTGAGGATTTCTAGACGAACCTAGACAGTTGGCTTCAAGATGATTCCTAATGTTAGATAATTGGCTTAGGTTGATGGAAAATTGGTTTGGATTGTTGGTTTTCATTGATGTCAAACCTTGGAGAGTGATATTTTAGATTAATGTCAACCCTTAGAGATTTATTTCAACCCTTTGAGAAGTTTGGTAGCGTAAAGGTATGGGTAAGGGACCTGAGTTTGTTTAAGCAATAAAGGCATGAAGATCAATATATTTGCAGGTGAGACTTCTTTAGATGGATAATACATGTTATTCCATTTTCATGGATATGTGGAATGCCACATGGTTCCTAACGGTTAGTGAGATATGTCCTTGTGAAGTTGGAGGACCCCCAAGAGTAATCTAGAAGCGCCTAGAAGGTCAATAAGAAGTCAATTATTCTAGAAAGTCTTCAAGAATATTCCTAGTCAATGTGGTTGCAAGGATAAATTAATTAAATAATTAAGTGGGCAAAGTGTCTAAGTGGACAACGTTGGTTAAGTGGAAAAAGTGGCTAAGTGGACAAAGGGGCTAAGTGGACAAAGTGGTTAAGTAGAAAAAGTGGCTAAATGGTTAAGTGGACAAAAGTTGATACTTCTAGAGGCAGCTGCTTGGAGAGTATAAATAAGAGAGCAAGGCTCTCCCATAAGCACTTGTTGAGCATATTGGATACATGCAAGTGACTGAGGTAACCAAAGGAGATGTAAGGTGAATTTCAGAGGGAAGGTGAAGTAAAGAAGGCCTAAAATTCAAGGGAGGATAAAGTTTTTAATGATGCTTTCTAAGGTATGTTATTTACATGCCATCTCACCATTTTCACAATAACTTTTTTTATAGAATGTTTCAGATAGAAAAATATGAAGGTTGTTGATATAACATATTGTTGATTAAGGTTGGTTGTCATTGATTTCAATCCTTGAAGAAATCCCCGTAGCACAAATGTTTGGGTAATGGACCGAATATTGTTTGATGTAAATATGACTCATTATTTTTTTTTTCATGGTTGATAATAAGTAAATATGGATGAAATCCAAAGTGGTCCCCTTATGGTGAAAGCCCTCACGGGAAGATGCTTTGCAGAGTAAGAGAACCCATTTTTAATTGTGGAATAATGAGATGAAGGATAATGAATTTGTTAGGGAAACAATCCTATATGGATAGTTCTTGTCATGCCATTTCCAGTGGTATGTAGAACGTCACATAACTCATCACGGTTAGAGAGTTATGACCATGTGAAGTTGGAGAACCCAGGTTTGGGTAATGGACCCGAGTTTGTTTAATGGATAACGGTATGATTTTTTCTATATTTGAAGGTAATACTATTCTATATGGATAATACATGTCATTCCATTTCTGGTGTTATGTGGAATGCCACATAACTCCTCACGGTTTGAGAGTTATGGCCTTACGAAGTTGGAAGACCCTCATATGTTATCTAGAAGCCTCAGAAGGTCAAAGTAG
>JASDQU010010703.1:38153-60490 GCA_032191745.1 Picea mariana
ATAATTATCATGACTAAGTGTTGCCATCAATGTTGGTTTTGCCATCAATTCCAAATAGGGATATTGTCAGACAATTGTCTTAGGTTGATGGAAAGTTGGTTTGAATTTTTGGTTGTCATTGATGTCAACCCTTGGAGAGTGATATTTTAGATTGATGTCAACCCTTAGATATTGATGTCAATCCTTGGAGAATTCCGGTAGAAAAGTCTGGTAGCATAAAGGTATGGGTAAGGGACCCAAGTTTGTTTAAGGAATAAAGGCATCAATATCAATATCTTTTCAGGCAATAATTCTTTAGATGGATAATACATGTCTTGGCATTTCTGGTGATATGTGGAATGCCATGTGGTTCCTCACAGTTAGTGAGATACGACCTTGTGAATTTGGAGGACCCCCAAGAGTATTCTAGAAGCCCCTAGAAGGTCAACAAGAAGTCAATTATTCTACAAATTCTTCAAGAAGATTCCTAGGCAATGTGGTTGTAAGGAGAAATTAATTAAATAATTAAGTGGACAAAGTGGCTAAGTGGACAAAGTTGGTTAAGAGAAAAAAGTGGCTAAGTGGACAAAGTGGTAAGTGGACAAAGTGGCTAAGTGGACAAAGTGGATAAGTGGAAAAATTTGGTTAAGTGGACAAAGTGGCTAAGTTGACAAAGTGGTTAAGTGGACAAAGTGGCTAAGTCGACAAAGTGGTTAAGTGGACAAAAGTTGATACTTATAGAGGAAGGTACTTGGACAGTATAAATAAGAGAGAAAGGGTATCCCATAAGAACCTATTGAGAATATTGAATATCTACAAGTGAATGAGGTAACCAAAGGAGATCTAAGGAGAACGTTAGAGGGAAGGTGAAGTAAATAAGGCCAAAAATTCAAGGGAGGATAAAGTTTTTAAGGATGTTTTCTAAGGTATGCTATTTACAGGTCATCACATCATTTTTGAAATAATTTTTTTTATATACTTATTCAGATAGAGAAATATGGAGGATGCTGAGAAAACATATCCATGTAATTGTGATAAAAAATTCAGTTTGTGGGTCGTTGTATTTTTAGAGTTACACTATGTGGAAGATAGGCTTTGTTGCTAGTCTTGAAACTAGTCTAAAACAGGTGTTTCAGGTAAAAATGTCATAACTTATTCATAACAGATCCAAATTTAGTGAGACCATATGCATGGGTTAGCGTAAAATATGTATTATGTGGTGTACCATGTTCAGATCCATAGATAAAATATTCCAGAGGAGGAATGCTCTACAATGTATCTCTCTATAATAAGACAAAAGTCATCAAGGTCTACCATTTTTGCTATAAATCCTTTTCTGGGAGGTTCCAAGTAGTGAAACATGTAGGATTTGCAGAGAAGAAACTGAAGAATATTGTGTATATTTTTAAACCTTTATTCATTACAGGTACAAATTTATTTTATTGCAAGTTAGGGTTAATGAATAATCCAAAATTAGTCATGTGAGAATAAAGTAAAGTTTGATGAAAATGCTAGTCTCTTGTTGTTCAAGTTAAGGAAGGTTTACAGGTCTATGATCAAATACACCAGGTGTGTTACAGATTTACAGGTATGTTTATATTCATATTTTTATGGTTACATTTGGTCATGACATGGTACATGCTTGAGGATACATAAAAATGAGGTTTGGTACATGGTTTTATGTAAGGGTTTATGGTATTTGGATTATGGATTTGTGATGTATTGCTAGAGGAATCTTGTTGGTTGTTTTGATGTGTGTTTTGGTATATGGTTGAGGTATATGTTGAGCTCATGGATGAGATACTTAGTTGATGAGTTGGCATATAGATGAGGTGTATGGTATGGTGATGTTGGTACATCTTGATGACATATAACTTGGCTTGTTATTGATACATGATTTGTACATGCTTGGTACACCATTAGAGGAAATTGTTGGTAATATTGTTGGAAATATTTGTAGTGATCTTGGAACATGGTTTATGGTTGATGTGGCATAGATATATTGGTATTTTTTATTCTTGTGAGGTGTTGTGATGTGCATGGTTGATGCACTTGTGATGGTAGAGGCTGTACTAGTTGTTGATGTACATGATTGGTTGAGTGATATTCTTGTGATATTGAGTATGAGATCTATGTTATTAGATATGATATATAGAGAAGAGTATCAGTACAGGTTGTTGGTGTATGTTGGTATAGGTTATTGGTATAGGTTGATTAGATTTTATTGGTATAGATTGGTACAGGTTGTGATAGGTTATTGGCATGGATTGATACAAGTTTACAATGATATATCTCACAGTGACAGTGTGGCAGTGGTTTCATCATTTATTTGACACTTATATTTAAGGGTAGTTGGGAGGGAAAGGAAAAGGGGTTGTAGCCTCCTTCTGGCTGATTTCGGAGAATCAGGAAGTTGGAGCTTCGTTCAGGTTCGAGCCTGAGAACTAGGTGGTTGGAGCCACCTTTCGGTTGGATATAGAGAACTAGGGAGTTGGAGATTCCTTCAAGTTGGAGCCTCCTTTTGGCTGGAGTCAAAGAATTGGGTGGTTGTATCCACCTTCTGGTTGGAGCTGGAGAAAACAGGGGGTTGGATCATCCTTCTGGTTGGAGCCAGAGAATTGGAAGTTGGTGCTTCCTTGAATGTAATTCTTAAAGACATATAAGATAAACATTCTGTGGTTTTCTCCCGCATTGGGTTTCGATGTAAAATACGGGTGTACTGTGCATTGTGTGGATGTGTCTATTATTGTTTATTATGCACTAATGGATTATAATGTTATATGATGCAATAAAATATTACTGATTAACTGATGAACATTGTTGAATAAGTTAAAGGAATATGCATTGTGGTTAAAACGATTAATAAGTGGGATAAATGGCTCATTACTGATTCACCCCCCCCTCTCAGTAATCTAACACCTAAGGCTGGACAAGGTTGTAACTTACCTTTTCCTCTTGATGATAATAAAAGAGTTTGTTTTCCCCTAGATTTTGTCTTCAATGTATGTTTATCTTTATCCTTACTTTGAATATGACATATAACATGCACATGCTTTTGATTACATAACTACTTTTGTCACAACTCTAATTTTGTATTTATCTTGTAGACTGATTTCAATAGAATATCAGGAGGTCTTCGACGAATTGGAGCGGAGATCAACATCAAATGAGAGAACAAGGTGCAATCTCATTTTCCCTCTCTATCCCTACTTTATCCTAATTTAGGTAGTTATTTTCTTTAGTTTTTGTGTGCTTGTATTTAAGGGGAGGTTGTTATCTCTTTCACTTAGTCTTTCTCTGCTGCGATCCCAACCCAAGATCATAGGAGAAAAATCCCTTAATAAGTGTGTTATGAATCAAGAAAGCTAAATGAGGATGAAAGGATCTATTCTACTCATTACTTAGAATCGATAGCCATAGTGGATGCTTTGAAGATGTGGCGGCACTATCTTATAGGTAAAATGTTTGAGCTGAGAACAAACAATAGTTATCTGAAGCATTTGTTTGGACAAACAAGTTTAAATTCCATACAAAGAAGGTGGTTAGAATTCCTTGGTGAGTATGAATTTGACATAAATCATATCAGAGGAAAAAAGAACAAGGAGGTTGACACACTCAATAGGTGGGTGCATGATATGCATGCTACAATCATTAGCACGTACAAATCATATTTGTGTGACATAATTTTAGAAGTTTCCAAATTAGATCAGTGATATATGGACATAAATGTGGGTTTACAACAAGGTATATCATAACAAAAAATGGAAGGTTATGAGCTAAAAGAGGATGACATTCTCATGTATAGACATAGATTCTATGTGTCGAATGATCATCAGTTGAAAAGCCTATTGTTGTCAGAGATGCATAAGTTTCATTATGCTAGACATCCAAGCCACCAAAAGACAATTGTTGTAGTCAAAAATATATATTATTGGCTAGGAATGAAAAAGGAAGTTGTTGATTTTATTGCTAGATGTCTTGAATGTGAAAAGGTCAAGGTTTACCACAGACATCCAACTAGTTTTGTACAACCTTTGCCCATTCCTAAGTGGAAGTGGAAGTTGTGACCATGGATTTCATTACTAAGCTACCTAGGACTATTAAGAAACCTGATTCTATTATGGTAGTGGTGCACAATCTTACTAAAGCTTCCCATTTTATTCTAGTGAAGTCAGGGCACCAAGCAACCAACATTGCTGAAATATACATGCAAGAAAGCGCTAAGTTGCATGGTGTACCTAAGAAAATTGTGTCTGACAGAGATTCCAATTTCACCTAGAAATTTTGGAAAGGGATATTCAAAGGATTTGGGAAAAATATGAACTTTAGCACATCATATCACCCTAATACAGATGGAAAAACATCGAGGGTAAATAAGGTGATTGAAGATGTGCTCAGGATGTATGTCATGGATAAGCCATCAAAATTGGAAGACTACCTTCACTTGGTTGTGTTTTCCTACAAAAATGGGTATCAATCATCTTTAAAATTGATTCCATTTGAAGCATTGTATGGTAGAGTTGGGATAACACAACAAACCACATAGTAGTTTGGCCAGAGATGCTCTGGGAAATGGAGGAGCATATGGTAAAGATAAGGTAGAATTTAAAGGTTTCCTGAGACAAGAAGAAAAGTTGTGCATATAAAGTAAGAACCCACAATGAATTTAAAGTGTTTGACCATGTGTTTTTTAAAGTTAAAGCCATACGTAGTTCCCTGCAGTTGGGGAATGGTTCTTAGTTGGAAGTGTGCTACTATGGGCCATTTGAAATCCTAGAGAGGATTGGTCATGTCGCATATATTATTGCATTTCTTTCATCCTTGTGTATTCATAATTTTTTCCATGTATCATTTCTTAAAAAGTACGTAGCTGATGCTAATCATATTATTGATTGGAATGTGATTTAGGTGGAGCTAGAAGGAGATTTTCAATTTTCAAGTGTGATCAGTTTACATATTGGCTTAGAAAATCAAAATATCTAGAATCGAGTCATGGAGAGGGTAAAGGTACAATGGACCTAGCACGATCTTGAGGATGCAACTTGGGAGCATGAGGAATCTATGCAGGTAGAGTATACACATCGTTTTGAAGATTTTTGAAATTTTGTATGTACATGTGTATATGATACACTGAGGATAATGCATAAATAAGGGGGAGGGGAATGCAATGTCCCTAATACACACCCTTTTGTAATTGTACATAGAGGTTGGTGAGCCATTGGTACCAATTGTAAATTTAAATGTACATATATGATGGTGAGCCATTGACAGTAAGTTTTAGTTATGCGCACATTTGAGCATTACGTGGATAATTGTTATCAAAGAAAGGGTCTGCACATTTAATAGTGTTGTGCATACCTAAATAAATGCATGGGAATGAACATCAAGGGAAGCGTGTTCACATTCCATAGTGTTTCAAGCACCTGGGTAAGTGTGCAAGGTTACCTAAAAGTGCACATCAAGTTGGTTTGTGTGTGTGTGTGTGTTGTTGAGGGAAATATATGAATGATCTTACTCAAGCATTTTCAGATTCTGCTTGGCTAAATAAAAATAGATGGGAATGCCACCCTATGTTTATATCCATCAAAATTAATATATCCTAGCTCACAATTATTGATTATAAGTGCTTAGGCTAGTCCTGTTATAAATAAAAGCTTGCTGGAAAATTCATTATTTATATGATTTTTTGAATATAACAGTTGCTGAAATAAATGTAGAGACAGAATCAAAGAAACCAATATGATAATCAAGACAGATGAGACATAAAGCAATTGTTTATTTCATTCCAATTCACCAAAGAGTCATTCTCTTTACAAAATTTCGTAAAGAAGTTTTGGACCAAAGTCAAACTTAGATATCCCCGATGGAACATACAAAAGGACCTCTGATAGAAAATAACAAACTGAACTCTAAAAGATGGATCAACTTTCCATATATTGTTCCCCACTCGACTCTGCACAATAGCCTTTGTTCATTCATGAAAACTAATTCACAAAAATACAAGTCTACACAGACTATCAAAGATAGATAAACACCTCTGAAAAACAAGTGTCTGAATGATGTAATTCAACCCTGAATCTTGTTATGTACAATAATACCCTGCTATAATAAAACAAAATTAGGCTTGTGATAAATTAAGGAATGACTAAAAACTGAACTATCTCAACATAAACTCAAAGAGCAAACCTTAGTATGCTTATCCTAATAACCTCCTTGTTCCTCCCTTTCCTTTTTCCTTTACGCAAATTAGAATTGGTTGAAGTAGTTGAACCACTTCATTAGTTAACTTAACTAAAACTCAACCAATGTTTTAGTTAGGAGGGAAAGTAATAAATCATAATAAGGGTTTTAAACAAAGAATAACTAGTAGGTGGGACCCCTTGTGACTCCCTTTAGTTAATTAAGCCAAAACACCCCTCCTTGTGACTCCCATCATCATATTCATATTTGACAATTTATCTCAATGATACTTGCAATTATTTCCAAAATATATTACCAACATATCCAAAAAGCATGCTATACAAAAATCTGAAGTCAACTGTCATCAACAATAAATAAATAAAACTTAAAATCCATATTTTCTAGTCTGTGAGGCAATCTTTCCCTTGCTGATGCTATCATATTTCAATCCTTTTGTACTAGACTTATCTTGTGTGGAGTCTTTAAGTCACATCTCGCTTATCATATGAGAGAAATTGCCCCTCCAATGCATGCGGGAGGACATACATTTATCAGAATCATTTGAAGGTGCAGAAGGGGAAGTAGTGGCTTTCCCTTTGACAGGGGCATAATGGGCCTCGATTTTCATCCTTTTATTTGAATAGCTCATTCCTGTATGCATACTTGATTAGCAAATAGTTCCCTTAAAAACCATACATGACAACTCTTTCAAAATATGAAATAGACTTTGGCTTAGCAACATATCAGACTCATGCAATCCAATCCATACAAATTGTTTAACTGTTGTCAATGAGCAGGGGGTGAATAAAAGGTCCTGGGATATGCAAGGGTTTTGTATTGAGAGAAACATGATAAAATTAGGGGGGAAAGAAACATGGTTACTGATCAAAGACAACAAACAATCAACTATAATGCAAAGCAAATAAAATATTACCGTGATCCAACCAAGAACTACGATTTCAAACTGTTTCAATACATAATCCTTATTAACTGTAATTAAATTTTAAGAACAAGGAGTGAAAAATGAATGTGGGAAGGCGATGGGGTTGTAATTAGAGAAAATTGAGAAAATGGTAGGGAGAAGAGCAGATACTGTTCATAAAATCAATTAAGTAATCCATAACCATTAACACAATGTCATCAAAACAAGACAATATGCCTTCCACAATAACCTGTAAGAGTTTTGTTTCTTCCCTATTGTCCCAGTTAATATTTAAATAATTTCTAAATGAACACACACTCAATTGTTCCAATATGTTCTATCAAAACATCAACCATTATCCAGAGTCATTTCTTCTAATCAAATACAGACCCTAAAATCGCACCTGATTTCATTCCTCAAGCTCATTTAACAATTAAGTCATAAGGAAACCATATTATCACAGAATCCGTGTCCATCTCTGAAAAAATGCATGATATTCATCAACCATACACAATGGATAGTTAAAACACAATCCTCAATATATCCTTACTTTCCATTTAAACACACAACAATCACCCTTCAACACATACTATGCTATGGAATACACAGACCATTCGACAAAACGAAAGAGAATTTTTGTGACTGCATAGGTTCAATCACTTTGAATATAAACATCCACAATGTTGGGCTATCAATCCAATGCAACGAGGCAACAACAATATGCCCAATCTCATACACAAATCGATCAAATTGCAACAAGCGTATTTAAAAACCCGTGACCCTATTTGATGGCGCAATCAAATAATATTTATAACATATATAGTTCATGGCCATGCCATAATTACTACAACTGTAATACTCCCATTTGGTGATTTAAAACACATAATCACATCAATCATTTAATCAACTTAACATGTTGTAGGAATGCCACACATACCCACGCATCACGCATGAAGCATCGTTGTGCATTAATCAATTGTAAACTAATGTTGGGTTAACAATTCAACAATTGCAATGTAAGAGACAGTGACTGGACATTCAATCTAGTTCTCCAATCAACCAAATTACCATGCTGAGTTAATTTGATTGTCATAATAACCAATGCAGTGACTAAATACCAAAACCAACACCATTGTCAACATAATCAACAGAGACGAGCCAGAAATTGAACACTTTCAACCATACACCGACAACTCATAACAACTAACAGTATACTCGACAGGCCATAATGGTTCCCTCTATGAAAAACTTGGGCTTGAGAAATCAAGGGTTTTCTTTGTGGACCAACACAGGGAGACTGAAGTTGACCCCCAACATAGGGTTAGAACTTTCGAGACCATTGTTGCACACACAGGATATACCACAATTGAATTCGCAGACATGTTGACAATTCCCGTCATAGGAGAGACTATGAACATAGGAGAAAGATTCATTTTGGTCCTATAACAACCTTTAGAACACGCAAGGTATAACCCTCGTGTTTTCCCAATCAACCAACTAACAATGCTGAGATAAAACAGAGTAGATAAAAAGAAATATAACCCACTGTGAAACCATCAATAGCATGAACAAATCCATACCCAAGTGAAACAATGCGCAGTGACACAAGTCATGTCAAACCTAGTGGGCCCCATAACAATAAATGACTGGGTATGGTGATAAGAAAGCATGGAGACGACCATCCATTTGGACTGAATAAAAACCCTTCAACCAAGACCAACAAGGATGATAGAGAGCCTTTAGGGCTTCTAACACTCAGAAATATCAATAACGCTGTGACTTCAAACATTATTGCAATGAAAACCACACCAGTGATTTATTCTAAAAAAATATCGCAAATTTACACAACTGCCAGACTTAAGGAAAGCACAGACCCATACATCCCGACCCAATATCTATTTTATAACCAGAGCAGATTCATGGATGGTGAAAATACATACATGTAACCAAAAACACCTTAAAAACGTGAGCTAGCTGAGCAGTTCTTCCTGTGCTTGAAAGTCGGGGCATAACCACAAAAAAACAAAATTTAACAATAGCCAAACTAGGGTGGCGGCCAGTGGAAGGAGTAGGAGTGACGTGCAGTAAATGCACGTCGCCTCCACCCCCACTCATTCAATTCCTTAGTACACACCATCCAGCCTCCCATTAACTCATTCAATTAAACGATGCATCGGAATTAACATACATCACTTGTTAAACACGCCACTCACATCATATCTTACCATTCCAACTATACAATAATGAAAATCAACCATGTTTCATAAAACCAATAAATCACATAGCTATTACTTGTTAGCTAGGATTAGCAACGATCATTTTAATTCCAATGCACATAGGGTAGCATATTAGTATAGTATAGTTCCTTCCTTTTGCACTTTTTTGTATTCCTTTTATATCTTTTCAACTGTTGTTATATATTATTACTAACATGTCTCTTGTGTAGGTGTCACGGTAATGAATCCAGGAACAGATGGAAATGTTGACAATGGATAGAATAGGCCATTGTAACATGAAATTAGAGCCTAGAGCAGTAGAAAAAATACATAACATGCCTTATCCATCATTCAATTGTCGCAATTAGAACCAACACATAATAGGCCTTATCCATCGCCAATAAAACTGAGATTTCATCAACCATGTAAGTAGTGTTGAACAACAGTATAGACATGAAATAAGAACTAGATCTAATCTCCCAACCTACAAGGGGGGCCCACCTACTAGTATTATATATCTTGTTATCTTATAATAATTGGTGCAGACTTATCGACCCTCAAGCCGAGATCCGCTCTTAGGATCGTTCGGATTCTCTCTTCGAGCCGGATTAGCTCTCTCGGATTCCCTGCTAGAATCTACTTTCAAATCAGTCCACAGGTCCTTTTTCACAACTCACAATCTCGCGAGTTTGCGAGTCATGACTCCCGACTCTTCCTTTCCAATCTCGCAATACCCGAGATCGCGAAACGGGTACAACTCTTTCTCTGTCAGCACCCTCTGTGTGTGACCACCGGTTAGACTTAAATGCCAGTGCCTCTCGCAACTCGCCACTTCACAAGTTTCAGTGTCGTGACTTCGTGCTCTTACCTTAAGAATTCTTGAGAATCGATAAGTCAATGGAGTGTTGACTCCCTTCCTCCTGGCGACACGTGTCTACCTGTCTGTCACACGGGCCCCAACTTGAGGTTCTGCCACGTGCCTACACTTGTGCCTCAGCTCTCAGCACTTCACAACTTTTGTGGTTGAAAGTGGCCCTTTTCAACCTCTGAACCCCCGAATTGCACGAAATGCGATAGGGTTCCTGATCCAATGGTCCTCCCATGACCTGGATCCGACGGTTATCCCCGCTCCTCACGATTTTTCCGCTCACAACTTGGAGCACCCAAGGTTTTGACTCTCACCTGGCGAACCTCCGAGTTCGCGAGATCCTTCGATCTCTGCCACCTGTCCTCCTCAGATGGACGGATGTGATTCTCTTGTGACTTCGCTACTCACAATTTCGGGACTTTCGGGAAAAATGTCTCGACCTCTTATCCACCGATATGCCGAAACGTCGAAATTTCGACACGTTTCAACACGGTCCCACAATGAAACTTCGTATCTTTTTGGAGTTTCGGACTTCGCGACTTCGCGAATCCTAATGCTGAGCTTTCATCTCTTCAACCCATGAAACCTCGAATTGGTCAATGAAGGTTTGACCTCCGTGTCGACGAGTGTGCCACCTGTCCACTCTCAGATGGATGGTCCTGATTCTCTTCGCAGTTTTCCCACTCGCGGAGTTGAACGACTTTCCTTTTCGACCTCTGATGTCCGAATCCCCGATAAGGGTGATCTCGCGACACATGTTCTCCTTCTAACGGGTGGCTCAGATTCTTTCGCGGTGTCGTGACTTTGCCTTTCGTGACCTCGCGAATATTGATGCAAGGATTTTAAACCGTAACTCCCTTTCTCCTCTACATGATCTGACGGCTCTTGAAACTTTGTGAATTCTCCATGGAGAATTCTGACCGTCAAATTCTTCCTTGACAATTTCTGCGAAATGAACACGGTATCTCCTTTCAGAACTTGTCCTCCTGCAAAACAACTTCACTACGCCTCCTTCCAAAAATTCAAGGCACTAGCTCTCTTGAGCTTTTCTCCATAATTCGAGTCTTCAAGAAGACTCCTGCACACACTCCTTGCGGCAACCCTTCAATACTTCCACGTATCGAACTCTTCAACTCTGCGCACTCTTCGTGACAACAGTCTTCCAATTCTTCCCTCAGGTACAAATTCTGAGAATCTACTCGGCCTGTGCACACCTTGTATGGCTCTTGTGCTTAACTTGCACTTCTACGAGAATGAGAACAATGTTATCTCTCCTGAGCTTTCAGAGATTAAAAACTCTTAACCTGTCAATGCACTCCTTGCGGACAATTTCACTGCACTCCTTGCAGGAAAACTCTGATCAGATAGAGAAACAATTATTCCTTACTCTCCCTCTCTTCAGATTTCAGACATTAAATATGAAATCATACGTTCCCACATCAAAGAAAATGCATAACAGAGAGTAAACAAGCACATATCAATCAGCATGTACAAACACATAAAGCAATTTAACACCATGAGTCTGAACTAAAGATCTTTGTATTAATCCAGAATTTTTGTACACGGGGTTTTAATCTACACAGCTCTCTGCTTCTTCTTCTCTATGCTCTCTTGACTGATTATGCTGCTAATCATTACAATGATACAAGTGAGGGTGTCTATATCCGTTTTCCCTCAGGCTCCTAAAACTGTCTAATTTGAGAATTCAAGGCTACCTACTTACATTTACTAGCATAAATGCCTCTTAGTCCTTCAGACGAGAGCGGGATGCTCAAGGTTTGGTTACAATCTACAATTACACTCTTTCTTAATTATCTCATTTAAGTTTGGTGCATCCAACATAAAAACATTTCAAACAATTTATCATGTGCCAAAATGCGTTGGCGTTTTGTCCCACGCTCGCTTGATGTTGGCGATGCTCCTACATCATACTCCCTCGCTTGAAAACTTTCATGGGATCCTTTCCATGAGCTCTCGCATGGTCCGTCCATGCTTCTGGATCTCTGCTTCATTCTCCCAGCTGGCATCTTCAACTGGATGTCCCTTCCACTTAACCAAATATTCAAAGTATTCCTTTCTCCTGGTCCTCTTGCTAACTCTTTTGTCCAATATGCTTTCCATCTGTGGCTTCTCTCCAACTGACATCTGTTTAGTCCACTGAACCTCTGGTTGTTCACTATCTGCTCCATCTTTGTATGGGTACAAATATAAGACATTGAGTATCGGAGAAATTCCGATCCCATCGGGTAATTCAATCTCATAAGCATTTGCCCGAAATTTCTTCAAGACCTTACATGGTCTGATCTTCTTCATCTTTAGTTTATTATATGTCCCCTTCGGGAACCTTTACTTTCTCAGATGTGCCAGAATCAAATCACCAACCTCAAATTGAATTTGTCTCCTGTGTTGATCTGCTCTACGCTTATACTCTTGGCTCGATTTCTTCAATCGCTCCTTCACCTGGCTGTGAAGTTCCTTCATTGCTTCTGCGAAATCCTCTGCACTAGTACTCCTAGTTGCATTCTGCTATGAATCTCTCAATTCTGAAACTCCTCTTGGATGTGTCCCATAAACAATTTGGAATGGACTCTACCCTGTGCTTCTGTTGATTGAATCATTCTAAGAAAATTTCGCCTGTGGTAGAATATTGTCCCACTAACTCTGGTGATCTGTCACCAAACTCCTCAGCAAGTCTCCCAAACTTATGTTCACAACTTTTGTCTGTCCACCCATCTGAGGATGATAAGCCGAACTGAACGACAAGTTCATTCCTAGCTTTTTCCATAAGGTTCTCCTGAAGTGTCCCACGAACTTGGTGTCTCGATCCAAAACTATGCTCCTTGGTAAGCCATGAAGTCGAATGACTTCTTTGAAAAAAAGATTCACAATGTGAGTTGCGTCACTGGTTTTCTGACGCGGTATGAAGTGTGCCATCTGAGAAAATCTATCTACCACTACAAAGATTGAGTCAAACCCTCTTTGTGTTCTCGGCAGCCCCAATATGAAGTTCGTGCTAACTGCATCCCATGACCTCTCAGGTATGGGTAACGGTTGATAAAACCTACATTCTGCCTCTTTCCTTTTGAATGCTGACAAATTCTGCATCTGTCCACCAATATTTTGATGTCTACTCTCATTCCTGGCCAAAAATATGACTCATTTAACTTTGAGAACGTCTTTTCATGATTGAAATGTCCGGCCAATCCTCCACTATGTTTCTCCTTCAACAAATTATTCCTCATGGAGCATTTTGGAATACAAAGTTGATTACCCTTAAATAGTAATCCTTCCTGGATCATGTATTCTGTCCATTGACTCCTATCCCTGAGAATTGGATTCTCAACTGCTTCATATGCCTCTTTAAAATCTAGATCATCTCTGTACATGTCCCTGAGATCATCAAAACCCAGTGTTTTGACTCTAAACTCCTGCAACAACAAACATTTCCTGCTCAAAGCATCAACAACTTTGTTAGCAGTTCCAGAAATATGCTTACTTACAAAAGTAAAGTTCTACATGTATTCAACCCATTTAACATGTCTTTGATTCAACTTCTCCTGTTGAGTCACAAATTGCAAAGCATGATTGTCACTGTATAAGACAAACTCCTTAGGAATCAAATAATGTCTCCATTTCTTCAATGCTTGAATAATAGCATAGAACTCCTTGTCATACGTGGAGTATTTAACTTTCGATTCATTTAGCTTCTCTTTGAAGTATGCTATCGGCCTGTCTTCTTGGCTCAAGACTTCTCCTATTGCAAATCCACTTGCATCACATTTTACTTGAAATGTCTTTTTGAAATCCGGTAACACCAAAATTGGTTGTTCCGTGATTTTCCTTTTCAACAAATTGAAGCTTTTCTCAGCCTCTTCTGTCCAGTGAAAAGACTTGTGTCTCTTCTTCACTGTGTCCATCATCGATGCACTAATTCCACTGAAATTCCTAATGAACTTCCTGTAGAAACTAGCCAATCCATGAAAACTTCTCACCTCAAATATACTCTTCGGTAATGGCCAATTCTTAATTACCTCCACCTTATCTGGATCCATCCTCAACTTATCTGCAGAAATAACAAAACCCAAATAAATGAGCTTTGTATTCATGAATGAGGATTTCTTCATATTTATCAGCAGCTTCTCTTGCTGTAGCCTCTTCATCACTGTAGCCAAATGTTTCATATGCTCTGCCTCTATTTTACTGAAAATCAGTATGTCATCAAGATACACAATGAAAACTTTTCCGATGAAATTCTTTAGGACTTCGTTCATCAACCTCATGAAAGTACTTGGCGCATTTGTTAAGACAAATGGCATAACAAGCCATTCATACAACCCTTCATTGGTTTTGAATGCTGTCTTCCATTCATCACCTTCTCTCATATGAATCTGATGATATCCACTTTTCAAATCAATCTTTGAAAAAAATTTGGCCCCACTCAAGCAATCCATCAAATCATCCATCCTTGGCAATGGAAATCTGTATCTGATGGTTATCTTGTTGATTTCCCTCGAGTCAGTACACATCCTCTAGCCTCCGTCTTTCTTCAGACTGAGCACCATCAGAACAAAACATGGAATCAACCTTTCTCTAACCAACCCTTTGTCCATTAAATCCTGGACCTGTCTTTTGACTTCTTCATTCTCCTGCAGCGTCAATCTGTACGCTGCCTTGTTTGGTAAACTAGCTCCAGGTATGAGATTAATATGGTGACTAACACTTTTGATTGGCGGCAACGAACGAGGTAGGTCATCCACTACTATGTCAGAAAACTCTTCCATCATCTCCTGAAGCTCTTCCAGTAAATCATCTACCCTTGTACTGGTTAAAACAATTTTAGGCTTCCTAACCACAATCAATTGTGGTTCCTCCTTCTTCTTAACCTCTGTAAGAAGTTCCTTCCCACTCATGAGAAGTATATTGTTTCTTACTTCAGGTTTCACCTCCTTATCTTTGATTGGAAGCAACATGTGAGTTCTCCCATTCTTCTCTAGGGTGTATGTGTTCTTCCTGCCATCATGAATCACATTTTTGTCATATTTCCACGGTCTACCTAGCAATAGATGACAAACATCCATGGGAATAACATCATAGAGTATTTCATCTTTATACCCTCCTATTTTAAACTCAACTAAACATTGTTTAGTGAAATTTACCTGATGTCCTTTCTGTAGCCATGAAACTCTGTATGGGCTTGGATGTTCAATAGTCTCCAACTCCAGCTTTTCTACCATCTCTATAGAAATGAGATTATTTGTGCTACCACTATCCACAATGACCTTGCATACCTTGTCTTTGGTCTTGCAAGTGGTCCGAAAAAGTCTGTTCCTTTAGACCGAACTCTCCACCTCCTTCTCTAGCGTTAAGAGAACTTTTCGCATCATCAATGATCTTCCGCCTTCATCATCCTCTGCCTCAACATTCCACCTTTGTGCTTCGGCAATGTGAGTCTCACCACCTTCTTTCTTTTTATCTAGACATTCATAATATTTGTGTCCATTCTTTCCACACGTGAAGCATTTTATCACTCCACCTCTTCCTCTTCCTCTACCTCTGGTACGAGGAAAAATGTTTCCATCAACATACTGACCTCTCTGTTCGGTAAGATGCCCTCTCTGTGAACTTCCACCTCTCTCAGTCTGAGTTTGAGGTTTCTTCCACTCTTCCTTGGGTTTTTGATTTCTATCCTGGGCAACTGATTTGCCTCTGGGTTGACTTCTGCCTCGGCCTCTTTGACTTTGTTTTCAGCTCAGCTTCTCTTCAGCCTTTAGAGCCATATGATAAGTATATTCTACCGTTCGTATGGTCATCATGCTCTTCTCATCCTGAATGTCGTATCATAGACCATTCATATATCTAGCAACTTTTTCATCATCACTTTCGCGATGACCTGCCTTGATGTTCAGCCTATAGAATTCTTCAATGTACTCCTTCACTGTCATCAGCTTCTGTCTCAAATTTTGCATTCTTCAAAACAGAGTGATTTGGTAATCCATGGGAATGAATTTCACCTTCATCTTCGCGATCATCCTATCCCAACTCTTGATTTTCTTCTTGACTTTGCAGCGTTTGTCATCTTGTAGCTCATCCCACCATAATGCTGCATGTCCTTTAAGTCTTGTGACAACATGCTTGACCTTTTTATCCTCCTCGACATCTTCATAGTCAAAATATGTGTCTAGAGCTCTAATCCAGTCTAGAAGCTCTTCGGGATCGAGGTTTCCTTCATATAGTGGAATTTCCATTTTTTCCTTATCACCCATTCTTGCAACATCCCTAATCAGGCGTAAATTTGCTGCATCTTCTGCTCTGACTTCTTCTCCTTCATGTCCAGCTTCATCTTCACTTTCGAAATCACTGACATCTCCAACACCAGCTGTGTGCCTCTGTGATGTCTCCATGTCCATGAGTCTGGCACGTATATCACACATCTCTCTTTCCATGGCTGGATCAGGCATCTGCCTACCCCTTCTTCTTGGCATTTCCCTATCCTCTAGCGGATCGAGTGTTTGTCTATCTCTTCTCCTTGGTGGCATGGCTAAGATTTCTTTCTTGCTTCCCCTTTCTGAAGTATACAAACATAAACCCACTCTGATACCAAACTTGGTGCAGACCTATCGACCCTTGGGCCGAGATCCACTCTCAGGATCGTTCGGATTCTCCCTTCAAGCTGGAACAGCTCTCTCGGATTCCCTGCTAGAATCTACTTTCAAATCAATTCACAGGTCCTTTTTCACAACTTGCAATCTCACAAGTTCATGAGTCGTGACTCCCGACTCTTCCTTTCCAATCTCGCGATACCCGAGATCGTGAAACGGGTATAGCTCTTTCTCTGTCAGCACCCTCTATGTGTGACGACCGACTAGACTTAAATGCTAGTGCCTCTTGCAACTCGCCACTTCATGAGTTTCAACGTCGTGACTTCGTGCTCTTACCTTACGAATTCCCGAGAAGAGAGAAGTCAACGGAGTGTTGACTCCCTTCCTTCTGGCGACACGTGTTCTCTTGTCTGTCACACTGGCCTCACCTTGAGGTTCTACCACGTGCCTACACTCATGCCTCGACTCTCGACACTTCATGATTTCTATGGTCGAAAGTGGCCCTTTTCAACCTCCAAACCCCCGAATTGCGTGAAATGCGATGGGGTTCCTGATCCAACGGTCCTCCTGTGACCTGGATCCGATGACTATCCTCACTCCTTGTGATTTCATCGCTTGTGACTTGGAGCACCTAAGGTTTTAGCTCTCACCTGGCGAACCTTCGAGTTTGCGAGATCCTTCGATCTCTGCCACCTGTCCTCCTCAGATGGACGGATTGATTCTCTCGCAACTTCGCTACTCGTGATTTCAGGACTTTCAGGACAAAAGTCTCTACCTCTTATCCACCGATATGCCGAAACGCCAAAATTCTGACACGTCGTCAATGCGGTCCCACAATGGAACTTCCTGCCTTTTTGGAGTTTCAGACTGTGCGACTTCGCAAATCCTAATGTTGAGTTTTCAACTCTTCAACCCATGAAACCCTGAATTGGTCAATGAAGGTTTGACCTCCGTGTCGATGAGTGTGCCACCTATCCACTCTCAGATGGATGGTTCTGATTGTCTTCGTAGTTTCACCACTCGTGGAGTTGAAGGAATTTCCTTTTCGACCTCCAATGTCCGAATCCCCGATAAGGGTGATCTTGCGACACGTGTTCTCCTTCTAATGGGTGGCTCATATTCTTTCATGGTGTCGCAACTTCGCCTTTTGTGACCTCGCGAATCTTGATGCAAAGATTGTAAACTGTAACTCCCTTGCTCCTCTACATGATCCGACGGCTCTTGAAACTTCGCGAATTCTCCATGGAGAATTCCAGCCATCAAATTCTTCCTTGACGATTTCTGCGAAATGAACACAGTATCTCCTTTCAGAACTTGTTCTCCTGCAAAACAACTTCGCTATGCCTCCTTCCAAAAAATCAAGGCACTAGCCCTCTTGAGCTTTTCTCCACAATTCGAGTCTTCAAGAAGACTCCTGCATGAACTCTTTGCGGCAACCCTTCAATACTTCCAAGTATCGAACTCTTCGACTCTACGCACTCTTTGTGACAACAGTCTTCCAATTCTTCCCTCAGGTACAAATTCTGAGAATCTACTCGGCCTGTGCACACCTTGCATGGCTCCTGTGCTTAACTTGCACTTCTGCGAGAATGAGAACAATGTTATATCTCCTAAGCTTTCAGAGATTGAAAACTCTGAACCCATCACCGCACTCCTTGTGGACAATTTCACTGCACTCCTTGCAGGAAAAATCTGCTCAGATAGAGAAACAATTGAAACTCATTCCTTACTCTCCCTCTCTTCAGATTTCAGACATTAAATATGAAATCATACATTCCCGCATCAAAGCAAATGCATAATAGAGAGTAAACAAGAACATATCAATCAGCATGTACAAACACAGAAAGCAATTTAACACCATGAGTCTGAACTAAAGATCTTTGTATTAATCCAGAATTTCTGTACATGGGGTTTTACTCTACACAACTTTCTGCTTCTTCTTCTCTATGCTCTCTTGATTGATTATGCTGCTAATCATTACAATGATACAAGTGAGGGTGTCTATATCCATTTTCCCTTCATCTCCTAAAACTATATAATCTGAGAATTCAAAGCTACCTACTTACATTTACTAGCATAAATGCCTCTTAGTCCTTCATACGAGAGTGGGACGCTCAAGGTCTAGTTACAATCTACAAGTACACTCTTTCTTAATTATCTCATTTAAGTTTGGTGCATCCAACATCAAAACATTTCAAACAATTTATCATGTGCCAAAATGCGTTGGCGTTTTTTCCCACACTTGCTTGATGTTGGCGATGCTCCTGCATCAATAATAGGCTTTAGCAATACTTTGTGTGAAAAAACTTTGTTGCGATTTTAATCGTCAACAAACTGGTGACTCCACAGGGAAATTTGTTTTCAACAAATTTAGAACTCAGACTCATGGTTTCATAGACCAAGAACAATAGGTTAAGAAGATATAACTAGGAATATTATGGAATAGGGGGAGGTGAGTGGATTTAATGGAAAAATGACCGAGAATTTGGGAACAACTCATGAAAAGTGTTAAGTATGAGGGGGGTTTATCCCTGTATGCATAATAATTCAACCAAAATATTTTCTTTACTCCAAGGAGAAAAATTAATGGACTTGCTCTTTTATTCCTCAAATGGATGAAGAAATGGAAAGAAGAATAAGGAGATATCCAATCTCTTTATAAGACATCAGTGAAAGTAGATAACAAATTCAAGTATGTCTTCAGGGGAAACATCGTAACAGCTATGTAAGCTTGATTGTTATTGGCTAAAAATATCTTGCAGGAGTGTCACTGTGGAAATATGGATCCAACATCTTATTCTCGACCAAAATCAATTAAAAATATGACAAAGCAATAAAAATCCTAAAAGAAAAATTGTAAAAAAAATAAAAC
Organism: Picea mariana; assembly: GCA_032191745.1. Taxonomy (NCBI): domain Eukaryota; kingdom Viridiplantae; phylum Streptophyta; class Pinopsida; order Pinales; family Pinaceae; genus Picea; species Picea mariana. The sequence continues at coordinate 57,790 of JASDQU010010703.1, forward strand.
AACATAAATAAAATGACAGAAATGTAAAAGTAGGAAATGTTTAAAACAGAAAGCAGAAATCACACTACTATAAATCCTAAAAGAAAAATAGTAGAAAACTGAAAGCAGAGCTAAGCTAGTAATCTACAGAGAACCCAAACAGCGTTAGAACTTTTCAAGCTGGTTCCACGTAATGCTTCAAGTGAGAACCATTAGTGTTGTAGGAAAAAAAATGCTCTTGTAAATATTTTAGAATGCAAGAGTTGGTACCTAAGACAAAAGGGATCTTGAAAGGACCTATTCATAATTTTTGAAATTTTGAATGTCTTCCCCTCTCAGTGTGAGTTGAATCACATATCAATACTTTTTCATTGACTTTAAACTTGACAGTATTGACACTCTTATTGAAATACTTCTTAACATTTTGTTGTCTCCTTTTAATATTATCCAAAGCAAACAACATTTGCTCTTCCAAAGATAGGACTGCGTTTATCCTTTGTGAAATATCAAAAAGAATTTAATTCTTTGATCTATAGCATCAACCTTAAGGAAGAAAGTTCCATATTAGTAGGAAAGAGGGCTTCTTGGCCATATACAATATGAAAGAGGGTTCAACCAGTGCTTACCTTGGCGGTAGTTCGATCTGCCCAAAGGGTGTAAGTTAGTCGAGTGTGCCATTGATGAGGCTTATCTTCGATGAGTCTTTTGATGATTCTTACCAGATTTTTGTTGGTAGACACAACTTTCCCTTTTCCTTGGGGATAATAAGATGATGATGTCAAATGTTTAACCCCCAACATAGCTAAAAATTGGGTCAACTTAGCAGAAATTAAAGCAGGACCATTGTTTGTAATAATTTCCAATGGAAGACCAAATCTGGAAAAAATAATATTCTCAAGGAAAGAAATTGTTTGTTCATCTGTTGAATGCTTAAGTGGGACAAATTCATCCCATTTTTTAAAAATAGTCTGTGGCTTTCAAAATAAAAACCTGTCCAACTGAAGATGGAGGATTAATAGGACCAATGAAATCCAATCCCCACTTTAAAAAAGGAAAGTTTGGTAGGAAATGTTGTAATGGCATGGCTGAAAGGTGTTCTTTCCCAAATTTTTTTTGGCACTTGTCATAGGATCTTGAAAAAACATAAGAGTCATGAAAGATTGAAGGCCAATAGTATCCTTTTCTAATAATATTGAAGGCAGTGGTTTTAGCAGAAAAATGACCTCCTACATGACTGGCAGAATTTGAAGAGCCATGAGTTTCTTACAACAGTTTCTGTGTGTCTTCATTATTGACACAACGAAGAAACACACCATCAATAGAACTTCTAAAAAATAAGTCTCCTATAATGATGTATATAATACCCCAAGGACGTGCCCTGGTTATATTAAGAATTGTAATCATGTTTTGTAGGCTGGTGAGCCGAGTGTTGATAAGCTGGTGGGCTTATGTGTTTATTACGTCGGAGAACCTAAGTGTTAAAGGCCAGGATCCTATTTTTGTATATGTAATTATGTAGAACATTAATAAATATTAAACATCGCTGCATATAGATCGAGCACGAAGAAAGAGTGATGGGGGACTAAGCTTCCACAAGGTGGGTAAGGGAAAGGGGGATGAAAGGTTGGAAAGAGGGGCTAAGCTTAGGGGCTTAAGTTCTTGGGAATAATAATTTATTATTATTCCAAAGTGGTGTGAAAGGTATACTTTTATCCTATGTTTCTAGAAAAGGGAACACATACTTGATGGAGTGCATGCAACTTCATGGGTGACATGTGTCGGCCCAAGCACATGCAATTTAACCCAATAATTGAGTTGTGATGGGGGTTCATCCTCCATTCGGTCCTCCTCTATCTGAGAGATTTCAGTCTGTGTTCGATCTCTGCATTGATTCCTTGTCACGCACCCTGAAAACCAAAACTGTGAAGTTGACTCATGTATTCCCGTGAATCCTGTGGCCTCTATATTCGACCTTTGCAATATTCACACACACACCTAAGACCCGAAATCGATGAACCATTTTGTGTCTTTTGAGGAACCCGACACCTGAGTAATCGCCTTAGTTGTGCCATGTTTCAGCATGGGTTGTTGCCACCTACGGTGCCATGCCCATCTGCTATTGCTACTGTCATCCTTGTGTGAATGAGCATTGAACCGTGGTCATTGTCCTCACCTAAATGGAGTTGAGTCAAGGGGTGTGTTGAAGAAGTGGGTTGTCAGGACCGTGGTAGAAGAGGTAGGTTGTCAGGCATGTGAGCAGCTCTCTCCAGGTGAGAGAGTCTCTTGGGAAGTGGTTTTCTCCCAGAGAGAGTCCAACACTAGCTATGGATCTCTGAGAATTCCTGAGCTGACTTGTTTTCGAGACCCAGAGAGGGAGGTGAAGTACTAATGGACTATGCTTGTGAAGGTGTATACTCCCAGGTGGAACAAGCATGTGGGGAATGAGAGTCCATGAGTAGTGGGCATAAGAAGGCTCCTGGAGAGAATCCTCCTGGTTGCTCTGTGCATTTTTCCTATAACCTCAACCTAGTCTAGGATTCCGTTGCCTTGGGTGGAGCTTAGTCCCAGCTCGAGGGTGAACCACTACTGAGCATGATGAGTAGCGTGGTCTAAGGCTGGGAGGTTCATGGAATGTCTGCACATAGTTTGTGGAGTTAGTACAGTTTCAAAGATAAGTATCATTATGTGTTTAATTTCAATTAAAATGCATGTCTGTGATGCT
>JASDQU010010703.1:60540-101527 GCA_032191745.1 Picea mariana
TTCTATTTAATTATACACAATGGAAGTAAATCTATGGTAAATGTCTTAATTTTATTTAATATGCATGTTATATACATATGTATGTTGATGTTCTGTGTAGTAGCGTTGCCTAACAATGGAGTTGATGGCCGGGGACATTACAATATGGTATCAGAGCCAAGGTTTCAATGCTGAGCCTGGATGGGCCATGTCAGTTTAAGTTGAAGTGAGAGTTCAGAAGGAGCTTTTGTTGAAATGGACAAAACACAAGTTCCGGCCCAAGGTTTCAAGTAGAAATTGTGTTTTGAGGAACCAATTTCGAACCTTAGAATGTTTCTAAATACCAAGGGGTTACTTGGTCGTGTTACGAAGCTCAGGATGAGTAGCGGTAGAATAAAACCGTAGCCAGCGTGGTATTTTACCAGAGAGAGAGAGAGCTCAACACTTGGGGTGTTGGAGCTGTAGGATCTATTTTTGGAGAAGGTGCAAGAAGGTTATCCTGGAAGCCTTTGGGAGTTCAACAATCGAGTGAAGTGGAATGCACTGAGGCATAAACTTCCGAAGGAGATATACACCGTAGATCGTAGGAAAAGAGCCCGACCGTTAGATCTGTGTCCAGGAAGGAAAAGGAAAATCATTTCAGAAGATTTCTAGTGTGGAGTGTGAAAAACTCCCGAAGTCCCAAAGTAGATCGCAACCGTCCTTTGCGAAGGACAAGCATCAAGAGATCCTGTAATTCAGGTGGAATTACTTCGTGAGGAGGCAAGTGCTGTGAGTTTGAAACTCCTGAAGGCCAAAGTTTCAAATTCACTCTTAGCTATTGATCATGAAGGAGGACATGCGTCGGTAAATCGTGAACTCTCAGAGAAAGTGCTACGAGAAAAAGAGAGCATAGAGGAGTTGAAACTCTCGAAGTTCGAAGCTCTGATGCCCAAAGTTTCAAAGTGAAAGGGTATACATGGTGGGGCCAGATGATGTTGCCTGGGGTAACATGGCCCTCTCTAGGTGTACCATGTGCCATCACCTTAGTTTGTGACGACTATACTATGTGGGCTCGGAGGATAGAGAAGATGAAAGTTTGTAATTCGGGAGATCAAAAGGGAAGTAAGAGGGGAAGCTTCCGGAAACCGAAGTCCCAAAGCTCCGAAGTGCTGAAGTCCTGAAACTCAGATGCCCGAAGTTCCATAGTGTGTGTCAGTCATTGGATGTTGGGTAGACATGGATGGTTGATCCGTCTTACTTTGCGAGTTTGGTAATATGAACTTCGAGAGATTATCTTATTGCGCTTTGAAATATCTGAGTTCAAAGGCTTGAGAAAGCACTTATTGATATAGTGCTTGATCACGACCCATGGTTGCGTAGGTTGGGGGACTGAGAGAAAAGGGAAAGTTCCCAAAAAATTAGCAGAGCAGAGCTCTGAAAGAAGAAATCTGTGGGGATTCTTGATTGAACGAGAATCACAAAGAATGAAAACTAAACATTTTCTTGAATCAAATTTGCTTATGTATGTTGTGGGATTTGTTAAGGATTGATGGCCTGACAAATTCTAGTTGTCTGCACATTGTGTTTCCAGAAGTTTAACGAGTGCCACAACTGAATAGAGTTGACACTAAGTGCAAAGAAATGGAGGAGGCACATAATGATTCTAGTTCAGAGAATGAAGCTAAAGGGATGGATGTTCGTTTGGGAGTTGAAGGGTCAAAATGCAATGGGCATGGAGAAGAGATAGATAAGGAAGGGCATATGATGACAATAATTGAAAGATTGCAGAAATATTCCCAAACTCACTGAGAAGATATCAGAAAGCTCATGAAATCTAAGGAACAATAGGGAGAATTCAACTTAAAGTTGATGAAGAGTTTGAAGAGAATAGAAAAGAAGTTGGACAAGGAGAGAGACTCGAGAAAAATAGGGAGTCACCAGCCTTCTGAGGGAAGAATATCAAGGAGTGTTGGTAGACACCATCATCACTCCCAAGGTTGCTCTAAGAGGAGGGAACACAGTAGTTCAAGCCCATCTCCTACTAGAAAGCACATGAGATCTTGAGTGGATGAACTAAAGGGTGAAATGAACAAGATTAATCCTCCTACGTTTGATGGAGAACATAATAAGGAGGAAGATTTCGAAACATGGTTGCTTGGCATGAGGAAATATTTTCGACTGTAGAATTATTCCTCTCATGCAGAAGGAATAATTGCAGTGTATCAAGTGAAGGGAAAAACATCCATGTGGTGGGATCAACTTGTGCAGGTGCAACACATTAGAGAGAAAGATATCACTTGGAAAGAATTCAAGAGGTATTTCGAGAAGCAGGGATGATTTTAAGGATGGAAATTTATTTTAAAATGTAGAAACCTTGGCTAATATTACTAATCCTTCATATGTCAACTATAAATGTTTGGCGATATTTTTGTAAAAATATTCAAATTTCTAAGTATTTTGTATATTTTTTATAAAATTTTGGCGATTTTTAAGGTAAAATAATTTTATCCTATAGAATTTGGGCGAATCAGTTTAAACATAGCGAATCTCGTTTTTGGAAAAACCATGGAAAATTAGCCCATGAGCGAAATTTAACCCCTAAAATCATCCATATCGAGAAGAAATACTTGAATAAAGGATACTATGACAAAAATATGAAAGAGTTCTTTGAACTCAAGCTCGGTAGCATGACCATTGATGAGTACTAACGTGGATTTTTGGAATCATTGAAGTATGTTTCGTTCATCAAGGATGAGATTGTCAAGATTCAAAGGTATATGAGTGGATTTCCACCTTCCATCGGTGACAGGATCTAGTATGATGACCCTAAGACCATGGAAGAAACTATAAGAAGAGAAAAATGCTTATATGAGTAGCAAAGAGAGAATCCTACCTTCCGAAAGACTTGGGAAGACAAGAAGAAATTCCAGATGGATCAGAGGAAGAAGGGAACTAAGCCACCCTTTTTCAGAAACAATCCTCAAGGACAACCATCATTTAGAGAGCCGAGAATGGATAACGTAGGGGAAAAAAGGCCAAGGAAGATTCCCATTCAGTGTTGGGGCTGTAGGGGAACCACAAGTATAGAGATTGTCCCCACAAAAATGGCAAAGTGAGAGCTGTCCATAATGTTCAGGAAGATAAAACAGTGAAGGACATGGGCAGTAGAATGCCAAGGATCTACACAACCCTGGACAACAAGAAAGATGAATATTAGTCACACATGATTGAAGTGGAAAGTATGTTCAACAACCATGCCTTTACTATTTTAATTGATTCTGGGGATAGGCATAGTTATATAGATCCTAGAGTGGTGGAAAGTTTGCAATTGTCGAGAAGCAAACATGAAAAATCTTGGTTAGTGCAGCTAGCTACAGGAACCAAGAGAAAGGTCACTATGTTAGTTAATTCCTGTCCAGTGAACATGAATGCACTAAGCCCAAAGGCTGAATTGAACATTCTTCATTTAGGTTCTTATGAATATCTAATTGGGATGGATTGGTTGGACCAACACCATGCCATCTTGGAATGTCGTAATAAGGCATTCACTTGCCTAGATGAGGAAGGAAATTGGAAAACAGTCCAAGGAATTCCTAGAGATGTTGCTATCAGAGAAATCTCAGCAATGCAGCTGAACAAGTTCTATAGAAAAGGCTGTCAATTATGTGTAGCCCATGTGGAGGAAGCATCAAAGGATGAGGTCTCAAATATTGGAGATCATGCGGTACTAAAGGAGTTTGAAGATGTATTTCAAGAGGTGCTCGGACTACCTCCAAAAAGAGATATTGACTTATCTGTAAATTTGATGCCTGGAGAAACTCTAGTGTCGAAAGATCCTTACAGAATGAGTACACCAGAGATGAAAGAGTTGTAATTGCATCTTGAAGAGATTCTAAAGAAGGGGTATATATGCCCAAGCATGTCACCTTGGGGTTCCCCGGTCCTGTTCGTGAAGAAGAAGGATGGGACCCTGATATTGTGTATCGATTTAAGACAATTGAACAAAGTAAATGTAAAGAAAAAATATCCTCTACCGAGGATTGATGACCTATTTGATCAGTTGAAGGATGCCAAGAAATTTTTGAAGATAGACCTCAGGTCGAGATATCACTAGGTAAGGATAAAGGATGAAGAAATAAGAAAGACCACCTTTAGAACAAGGTATGGTCATTACGAGTTCATAGTGGTGCTATTTGGGCTGTCAAACACACCTGTTGTTTTTATGTGCCTGATGAATGGTGTATTGAGGGACTATCAAGACAAGTTTGTTATGGTCTTCCTGGATGACATTCTGGTGTATTCCAAGTCAAAGGAAGAAAATGAACAACATCTGAGGATGGTGTTGCAGGTGCTAAGAGTGCACCAACTGTATGCCAAGTTGAGAAAGTGCTCATTTTATCAGGAGCAGGTGCATTACTTGGGGCATATTATTTCAAAGGATGGGATAGTTGTATATCTTGAGAAGATTGAGGCCATCAAAGAATGGTCAGCACCAAAGAACATGATGGAAGTCAGATCCTTTATGGGTATAGCTGGATATTACAGAAGGTTTATCGTAAGGTTCTCGAGGATAAATCACCCCATCAATTCCTGGCAAAGGAAGGAGAAGAAATTTCAGTGGACAGAGGAATGTGAGAGAAGCTTCCAGCGATTGAAGAAACTATTAACTAGTGCTCCAATCCTGAGGATCGCAGACCCAAATGAAGATTTCGTGGCGTGCACAGATGCATGCAAAGAAGGCCTCGGAGGAGTCCTCAGTCAGAATGGATTCATAATTTGTTATGAATCCAAAAAGTTGAAAGAGCACGAAAATAACTACACAACTCATGATTTGGAGTTGGCGGCCATCATTCACGCTCTGAGGAAATGGATACATTACCTCATGGGAAGGAGGTTTGAATTGAGGATAGACCATATCGGTCTGAAGTACTTGTTTGATCACCAACCTAGAACGCTAGACATAGTAGGTTGTTGGATTTTCTCTATGAGTACGATTTTGATATCAAGCATATCAAAGGGAAGGAGAATAAAGTGGCTGATGCACTCAGCAGGAGAGTACAAGAATTACATGCTACAACCATTAGCATGTATCAAACCGATATAAAGGGCAGAGTTTTGGAAGCTATAAGCGCAGACTTGCAATACAGGAAATTGGTAACGAAGCTACATCAAGGTAAGATGTTGCAAGGAGTGGAATATTATAAGCTTGGAGCTGATGGAATACTTTTGTACAAGAAAATAATTTATGTACCCAATGTCCAGTATTTGAAACTTGTGATTTTGAAAGAAATGCATAATGTACCTTATGCTGGGCACCCTGGATACCAGAATACTGTGGTAGCTATCAAAAGCCATTAATTTTTTCCAGGTATGAAGAAAGATATTGCATAATACATTGCTATATGTATGGAGTGCCAGAAGGTTAAAGATAAATATAGGCACCCAACAACATTGTTGCAGCCCTTACCCATTCCTGAGTGGAAGTGGGAGGTAGTGACAATAAATTTCATCATAGGATTTCCCAGAACAGGCAAGCAACATGAATCAATCATGGTGGTGGTGGACAATCTTACGAAATATGCCTATTTCATTCCATTAAAGACTACTCACAAGGAAACGGATGTTGCCAACATCTTTATGAAGGAAGTGACACGATTGCATATAATTCCCAAGACAATTGTGTCTGACAGAGACCCAAAATTTACCTCAAATTTTTGGAAAGGGTTATTCAAGAGGCTCAGAACGAATCCAAACTTTAGTACAGCCTATAATCCCGAGTCAGATGGGAAAATAGAGAGGGTGAATCGAGTAATAGAAAACATACTAAGGATGTATGTGATGGAAAAACCATCGAAATGGGATGACTACCTACATTTGGTAGAATTCACCTACAACAATCGGTATCAAACATCATTGAAGATGAGCCCATTTGAATCACTTTATAGAAGAAAGAGCAATACTCCAGTAAGCTGGGATAATCTAGCTGATAGGGCAGTAATTGGGTCAGAGTTGCTCAAGGAAATGGAAGAGCAAATTCTAAAAATTAAGCAGAATTTGAAAGCTGCCCAAGATAGGAAGGAAAGTTATGCTGATAAAACCAGAACCCACAGAGATTTTAAAGTGGGCGACCATGTTTTCCTGAAAGTGAAAGACAATAGAATTTCCCTGAAGCTGGGAAACTATGCCAAGTTGGCAGCTAGATTTTTTGGGCCATTTGAAATCCTAGAAAGGATTGGGCCAATTTCATATATGCTTGCATTACCTACATCCATGACTGTACATAATGTGTTTCATGTTTCATTGCTTAAGAAATATATACCTTATGCTAATCATGTTATTGATTGGAATGTGATTTAGGTGGAGCAATAAGGTGTCCTGCAAGTGCATCTGTGTGCATATTGGACCGGAAAAGAAAACAACCCTAGAATCGAGCCATGGGGCTTGTAAAGGTATAGTGGACCTGGTATGGTCCCGAGGATGTGACATGGGAACATGAAGATGCTATGCGGGCAAAATACCCACATTTTTTTGAAGATTTTGAAAATCTTGTTGATGCTCTGTAAAGAGTTGCACTAAGGAAAATACAAGTATAAGGGGAGGGGATTATAATACCCCAAGGACGTGCCCCAGTTATATTATGAATTGTAATCATGTTTATGAATTGTAATCATGTTTTATAGGCTGGTGATCCAAGTGTCGATAAGCTGGTGGGCTTATGTGTTTATTAGTCCGGAGAGCCTAAGTGTTAAAGAACAAGATCCTGTTTTTGTATATGTAATTATGCATAACATTAAATAATATTAAACATTGTTGGGTGTAGACTAACGACGAAGAAAGAGTGATGGGGGACTAAGCTTCCACAAGGTGGGTAAGGGAAAGGGGTTTGAAAGGTTGGAAAGAGGGGCTAAGCTTAGGGGCTTAAGTCCTTGGGAATAATAATTTATTATTATTCCAAAATGGTGTGAAAGGTATACTTTTATCCTAAGTTCTTGGAAAAGGGAATGCATACTTGATGGAGTGCATGCATCTTCATGGGAAACATGTGTCGGCCCAGGCACATGAAATTTAACCCAAGAATTGAGTCGTGATGGGGGTTCATCCTCCATTCATCCATCCGCTATCTGAAAGGTTTGAGTACATGTTCGACCTCTGCATTGATTCCTTGTCATGCACCCTGAAAACTAGAACTGTGAAGCTGACCAGTGTATTCCCGTGAATCCCATGGCCTCTGTATTTGACCTTTGCAATATTCATGCACGCACCTGAGACCCAAAATCCATGAATCTTTCTGTGTCTTATAAAGAACCCGACACCTGAGTAATCTCCTTAGTTGTGTCATGTTTCAATGTGGTTTGTTGCCGCCTATGGTGCCATGACCATCTGTTGTTGCTACTGTCATCCTTGTGTGAATGAGTGTTGAACCATGGTCATTGTCCTCACCTGACTGGAGCTAAGTCGAGGAGTGTGTTGAAGAAGTGGGTTGTCCGGTCTGTGGTAGAAGAGATAGGTTTTCAGGCCTATGAGTAGCTCTCTCCAGGTGAGAGAGTCTTCTAGGAAGTGGTTTTCTCCCAGAGCGAGTCCAACACCAACTACATATCTCTGAGAATTCTTGATTCGGCCTGTTGCCGAGACCTAGAGAGGGAGGTGAAGCACCGATGGATTGTGCTTGTGAAGGTGTATACTCCCAGGTGGAACAGGCATGTGGGGAATGAGATTCCATGAGTAGTGGGCATAAGAAGGCTCATGGAGAGAATCCTTCCGGTTGCTCTATTCAGTTTTCTTGTAACCTCAACCTAGTCTAGGATTCCCTTTCCTTGGGTGGAGCTTAGTCCCAGCTCAAAGGTGACCCACTATTGAGCGTGATGATAAGCGTGGTCTAAGGTTGGGAAGTTTGTGGAAGGTCTGCATGTAGTTGGTGGAGTTACTACAGTTTCAAAGATAAATATCATTATGTGTTTAATTTAAATTAAAATGCATGTCTGTGATGCTTGTAATATTATCATGTATTCTGTTGCAAGTGGATTTATTTTAATTCTATTTAAGTTTGTATGATGGCAGTAAATATATATTAAATGTCTTAATTTTATTTAATATGCATGCTATATACATATGTATGTTAATGTTCCATGTAGTAGCGTTTTCTGGCAGTGGAGTTGATGGCCGAAGACGTTATAATGTATCTTGTGGATTCAAGATGGAGCCTTCTCCTCCGATGAGGGTCTAAATTGTTTGGACATCTTTGGTTATGTAAGTAGTAAATTAAATTTTTGTACCAGGGATGTTCAGACATTGGGAGGGTTTGGTTATCAATGTAAAAGAGAGCTGATAGGGAACTATCCTCTTCATCAATTTCTTCATTATTCTCAGCATGTTGATCTAAGTGAAGGGATAATTCACGTCCCTTGATAGTGGTAGAAGTCACGATATTCAAATCATGCTCCTGGATCTTGGTAGGCCAATGTGCAAGTGTCCTTGAAAGATAAGTCTCTGAGAGAAAAAACTTGACAATAGGTAAAGGGACTTTTACCAACGTATGCTTACCTAGTATGAAGTGGAAAAACTTCTCAACATCTTTAACAAGAGAGAAAACATGTTTCTCAATAAAAAAATATTTAAATTCATCATCAGACAAACTTTGACTCATGTAAGCCACTAGTTTTTCATTCCCTTGGTCATAATTTTGCACGAGGACAACAAAAACAGCTTCCTCAATGGCATTAGTATATATAGTGAATTCCTTCTCAAAATCTGGCTTCGCTAAAACCGATGCGGAGCTGATTTCTTTCTTAATCCCTTCAAAATCATTTTCAACATCATATGTCCAATAAAAAGAATGATCTTTCTTAAGAAGATTATGAATTGGTTTAACCAACACAACAAAATCTGGAACAAACCTACAAACAAAGTTAATAACCCCCATAAAATCTTGAACCTCCTTCTTGGAAGTGGGAGAAGGAAGATTAAGGATAACAACAATCCTTTTAGGATCAATTCTTATTCATGAATCAGAGACAATGTGTCTAAGGATCTTTCCCTTGGTAATGCTGAAAATGGACTTGGAAGGATTTAGAGAAATGCCAAATTTCCTACATCACATGAGAACTTTTCTTAGATGACAAAAATGATCTGATCAGATTTTAGAGTATACTTTTAAGTCATGAAGGTAGATCTGAATGATCTTACCGATCAAATTTTCAAAAGCTATTTGCATCTCTTTTAAAGTTGGCACTTGCATTAGATAAGCCAAAAGGCATACGTTCATAAGCAAAGGTACTGTAACGAGTAATAAAGGTGGTTTTATATATTTATATTCCCTTTTTACCTTGATTTGATTGTAACTGGAAAAACCATCAAGTAAGGACATCATTTATGACCCTGCAACTTGCTGCAAAATCATTTCCATGTTAGGGAGAGGGAAGTGATATTTTATACTAGCTTGATTTAATGCGCGAAAATCAACGCATAATCTGATTTGACCAGTTGTTTTCTAAACAAGAACCAAATTTGAAACCCATTTAGAATACTTGATCGAAAACATGATTCCAGTCTTCAAGAGTTTTTCCAACTCCTTTCGAATAGTTGCTTCTAGCACAAGGTTAATAGGTCTTTTTTTTTGCCTAACTGGTTTTATGCCTTCCTTAATGGGCATAGCATGATGTATAAGACCAAGATCAAAACCACGAAGATCCTCATAATACCAAGAAAAAACATCTTGAAATTCACCAAGTAGCTTGGAAAACTTCGTTTTCTCTTCATATGAACATTTGGCACCTATTTTAACATTCTTTGGAATTTCGGGTGTCCCAATGTTCAAGGAGATGGTTTCACCCACCTTCCTTTTCGACTCGTCTTCTTTCTATTTCTCCTTGTTGCCTACATCACTTGAAGGAAATGAACTCTCTAGAGGAGTCAAGCCTTTAGGAATCTTGTTATCTTCTATGGATATAATTTCCTTAGGCTTAAAAGGTTCATTTTGAATGAAAGCACAAATTCTCTTATCGTTAGGGAAGACCTGCCACGATTCTATATTTGTCGGGGATATGTGGACGATATAGAGATTGAAAGGTACAATCAAGTCTGTGTGGCAGAAGATGCCGATTATGGGAGGCTGCAAAAACAACTAATTGACCGGCCATTGAGTTTAACTCCCTCTTAATATGAGTGATCTAGAAGAGTTGCATCTACTTTGATGTTGGCCAACTGATTTAAGATATTGTATTTGGAAGAGGGGAGAGGGGAGGTTGTTCCTTGACTGTCAGGAACCTTAGGAACCTGAACAATAGCAGCGGGTGAGAATGATCTTGGGCTAGAAGAATTGCAGGGAGGATCAAATTTGCCCTTGGAAGCATAGGCTTTGTTCCTAGTATTGATGATCATGACATCTTCTGGCTCTGCAAAATCTAGGAAAAAAATAGTAGTTTCTAGTCTTTTACTAAAGAACTTATCTTTGGAACTCTTTCTTACCTCACATCTGGCTTCCTTGTGGTGTTCCTCATAGAATTTACACCAACTTCGAGGCAAGATAGATTTAGGCTGAAAATTATTTTCAATCGGGTTTCTAAAAGGGGGTGCAAAAGAGGATGAAGCTCTAGGGGTGAGAGGGGAGACTGTCCCCTTTATCTCATACACTATCATATGATTTTTCATATCTTGTACTAGTTGTAAGAGGGCGGACATGTCTATCTGTTTAACTGATTCTCCCTGGGGAAGACCTATTCTTTCAAGTTGTTCCTCATACTCTGAAAAAGTATGCAGAGCAGAACCGAGATTATCAATGGATTTTTCCTCAAGCCTATGATGGTAGGGGGAAGGAAATGCATTGTAGTAATGCATGAAAGTGTCTTGGTTTTGACGTCGAATGAGTTCGTGGATCTGATTTTATAGCTTAGTGAAATGAAATTTGAAATACTTGATGGTCTCACCATCCTTATAGGTGATGTTATTATATTCCTGTAACTTCTAGGCTAGGATTTTAGATTACCCATAAGTGGACCTGAACCAATAGATTAACTCCTCCCAATTAGATAGAATCTTAGGATGGAGGTCAAAGAAATCGGCCCCAGCCTTTCCTTCCAAGGAATTGAAGAGTAAGAACATGCAAGTATCATTTTCATTGGCCCCTATGTTGTGACAAGCATTATGAAATGCCACCAGGTGTTTGTTCATAGTGACAATGTTATTTCCTAAAAACCTAGGAATATGTTATTTGAATTTAGGAAGTGGATGAGTAACATGTGCTAGGTTAAGAGGAGAGGACACATGCCACGATGTGGTTGTGGCGTCTTCTTCAAACTGAAAAAGCCCATACTTTTTAATTACTTTGGTGGGGTATGTGGTGGATTGGACATGGATATGATGGCTATACAAGCTAGCAATCACTGATGAAGATGAGTACTAAGAGGAGGAAGCACTTCCAGTGCCACCAGAACCACCACTAGATGCCATCTTGTGGATGATAGATGAGGAAAATAAAGACGAATTGGATGAATCAGAAAAATTTCTCCTTAGAGCACTTTTTTGGGTATATAACACAACGTTCCTTCCTCCTATTTTAGCAATAGGATTAATTTCAGGTGATAAGCCTCTTCTTCTTCTAGAAACACAAGAGTCTAAGGACATGAAAGAAAGGCCCAAACTAAAGAAACAATAAGGTTACTGTTGATTTCTAGGCTATCTACGTCTAGCTTCCCAACGTTCTTGAGCACTAATATCTCGTTCAATTGTTGCCCATGAATGATTAAGCTCAACACGGGTATTGGTAGTGTCTAAAATGGTGTTAAACATGTTTAAAGAAATGCTGGTATGATCTTGAAGACCAGACTCAATATTGGGATTCATTGTAACAAGTACAGTCATTAAGAAATAAAATAGTCAAAGAATCAATATCAACAAAATAGATGTGTCGATGAAAATCGAGTATAAAAATTAACTAGAGAGATATTGAAGATCTCCCCAGTATGGTCACCAAACAAATGTTGTGGAAAAGATATGAATGGTCTTACTCAAGCATTTTCAGATTCTTCTTGGCTAAAGAAAAATAGATGGGAATGTCAACCTATGTTTATATCCATCAAAATTAATATCCTAACTCACAAGTATTGATTACAAGTGCTTAGGCTAGTCCTTTTATAAATAAAATCTTACTGGAAAATTTATCATTTATATGATTTTGTGAATATAACAGTTGCTGAAATAAATGTAGAGACAAAAGCAAAGACACCAAGATGATAATCAAGACATATGAGACATAAAGAAATCCTTTATTTCATTCCAATTCACCAAAGAGTCATTCTCTTTACAAAATTTTGTAAAGAAGTTTTGGACCAAAGTCAAACTTAGACATCCCTAATGGAACATACAAAAGGATCTCTGACAGAAAATAAAAAATTAAACTCTAAAAGATGGATCAACTTGCTGCAGATTGTTGCCCACTTGACTCTGCACAATAGCCTTTTTCAGTCATGAAAACTAATTCACAAACAGACAAGTGTACACAGATTATCAAAGATAGATCAGCACCTCTGAAAAACAAGTGTCTGAATGATGTAATTCAACCCTGAATCTTGTTGTCTACAATAAGACCCTACTATCATAAAAAAAAATCAGGCTTGTGATAAATTAAGGAATGAATGAAAAATGAACTATCTCAACATAAAATCAAAGAGAAAACCTTAGTATGCTCCTCCTTCTATCCTCCATGTTCCTCCCTTTCCCTTTGCCTTTAATCAAATTAGAATTGGTTGAAGTATTTGAATGACTTCAATAGTTAAGTTAATTAAAACTCAACCAACTTTTTAGTTAGGAGGGAAAGTAATAAATCATAATAAGGGTTTTAAGCAAATAATAACTAGTAGGTGGGATCCCTTGTGACTCCCTTTAGTTAATTAAGCCAAAACACCCCTCCTTTTGACTCCCATCATCACATTCATATTTGGAAATTTATCTCAATGATACTTGCAATTATTTCCAAAATATATTACCAACATATCCAAAAAACATGCTATACAAAAATATGAAGTCAATTGTCTTCAACAATAAATAAATAAAACTTAAAATCCATATTTTCTAGTCTGTGAGGCAATCTTTCCCTTGTTGCTGCTATCATCTTTTAATCCTCCAAAACCTACCTTAGGCTATGTGGAGTCTTTAAGTCTCATATCATTGATCATATGAGAGAAATCGCCCCTCCAATGCATGTGGGAGGACATAGATTTATCAGAATCATTTGAAGGTGCGGAAGGGGTAGTAGTGGCTTTCCCTTTGACAGGGGCATAGTGGGCCTTGATTTTCAGCCTTTTATTTGAATAGCTCATTCATGTATTAATAATTGATTAACAAATAGTTCCCTTAACAACCATACATGAAAACTCTTTCAAAGTATGAAATAGACTTTAGCTCAACAACATATCAGACTCATGCAATCCAATCCATACAAATTGTTTAACTCTTGTCAATGAGCAGGGGGTGCACAAAAGGTCCTGGGATATGTGAGGGGTTTGTATTGATCGAAACATGATAAAATGAGGGGGTAAATAAACATGGTTATTTCTCAAAGACAACAAACAATCAATTGTAATGCAAACCAAATAAAATATTACCGTGATCCAACCAAAAACTACGTTTTCAAACTACTTCAATACAAAATCCTTATTAACTATAATTAAATTTTAAGAATAGGGAGTGAAAAATGAATATAGGAAGGTGATGAGGTTGTAATTAGCAAAAAGTGAGAAAATGGTAGGGACAAGAGCATATACTGTTCATAAAATTAATTAAGTAATCCATAACCATTAACGCAGTGTCATCAAAACAAGACAATATGCCTTCCACAACAACCTATAAGAGTTTTTTTTCTTCTCAATTATCCCAGTTAATATTTAAACAATTTCTAAATGAACACACACTCACTTGTTCCAATATGTTCTATCAAAACATCAACCACTGTCCAGAGTCATTTCTTCTAATCAAATACAGACCCTAAAATCGCACCTAATTTCATTCCTCAAGCTCATTTAACAATTAAGTAGTAATGAGACCATATTGTCACAAAATCTGTGTCCATCTCTGAAACAATGCATGATATTCATCAACCATACACAATGGACAGTTAAAAAATAATCCTCAATATATCCTGACTTGTCATTTAAACGCACAACAATCACCCTTCAACACATACTATGTTTTGGAATACACAAACCATTCAACAAAATGCAAGAGCATTTATGTGATTGTACAAGTTCAATCACTCTAAATCTAAACATCCACAATGCTAGGCTATCAATACAATACAACAAGGAAACAACAATATGCCTGATCTCATACACAAATTGATCAAATTGCAGCAAGCGTATTTAAAAACCCGTGACCCTCTCTGATGGTGCAATCGAATATTATTATAACATATACAGTGGATGGCCATGCCATAATTACTACGACTGTAATACTCCCATTTGTGGATTTAAAACACATAATCACAACAATCATTTACTCAACTTAACATTTTGTAGGAATGACACACATACCCATGAATCATGCATGAATCATCGCTATGCATTAATCAATTGTAAACTAATGTTGGGTTAACTATTCAACAATTACAATGTAAGAGACAACGACTGTGAATTCAATCTGATTCTCCAATCAACCAAATTACCATGATAAGTTATCAATTTGATTGTCATAATAACCAATGTAGTGACTAAATACCAAAACCAACACCACTGTCAACATAATCAACAGAGATGATCTATAAATCGAACATTGTTGACCATACACCAGCAACTCATAAGAACCAATAGTATATCCGATAGGCCATAACGGTTCCCTCTATCAAAAACTTGAGCTTGAGAAATCAAGGGTTTTCTCTGTGGACCAATATAGAAAGACTGAAGTTGACCCCCAACATAGGGTTAGAACCTACGAGTCCAACGATGCACACACAGGGTATACCACCAATGATTTCGCAGATAGAGTGATAAAAGATAGAGTGATAATTCCCATGATAGGAGAGACTATGAACATAGGAGCAATATTCATTTTGGTCCTGCAAGAACCTTTAGAACATGTAGGGTATAACCCTCATGGTTTTCCTAATCAACCAACTAACAATGTTGAGATAAAATATATCCGAGAAAAAGCAATATAACCCACTGTGCAACCATCAACAACATGAACAAATCCATACCTAATTGAAACAATGCTCACTGACACAAGGCGTTTCAAACCTAGTGGATCCCATAACAAAAAACGACTGGGTATGGTGATAAGAAAGTGTGGAGAAAGCCAACCATTTGGACCAAATAAAAAACCTTCAACTAAGACCAACAAGGATGACATAGAGCCTTCATGGATTTTAACACTCATAAATATCAATAACACTTTGACTTCAAACATTATTGCAATGAAAACCACACCAACGATTCATTTGAGAAAAATATCACAAATTTACACAGTTGCCAGACTTAAGGAAAGCACAGACCCATACATCTTGAGCCGATATCTATTTCATAACTAGAGTAGATTCATGGATGGAGAAAAGACATACCTGTAACCAAAATCACCTTAAAAACGTGAGTTGGTCGAGTGGTTCTTCCACTGCTTGAAAGTCAAGGCCTAACCACAATAAAAAATAGTTGAACAATAGCCAAACTAGGGTGGTGGCAAGTGGAAGGAGTAGGAGTGACATGCAGTAAATGCACGTCACCTCCACCCCAACTCATTCAATTCCTTAGTACATGCCAACCAACCTCCCATTAACTCATTCAATTAAACCATGCATCAGAATTCACATCCATCACTTGTCAAACGCGCCACTCACATCATATCTTACCATTCCAACTATACAATAATGCATATCAACCATGTTTCATATAACCAATAAATCACATAGCTATTACTTGTTAGCTAGTATTAACAACGATCATTTTAATTACAATGCATATAGGGTAGCATATTAGTATAGTATAGTTCCTTCCTTTTTCACTTTGTTATATTTCTTTTATCTCTTTTCAACCGCTCTTATATATTATTACTAACATGTCTCTTGTGCAGGTGTCATAGTAATGAATCTAGGAACAGATGGAAATGATGAAAATGGATATCATAGGCCACTGTAACATGAAATTAGAACCTAGAGTAGCATAAAAAATACATAACATGCCTTATCCATCATTCAATTGTCGCAATTAGAACAACCACATAATAGGCCTTATCCAGCACCAATGAAACCAAGATTTCATCAACAATGTAAGTAGTGTCAAACAACAGCATAAACATGAAATAAGAACTAAATCTGATCTCCCAATCTACAAGGGGGTCCCACCTACTAGTATTATATATCTTTTTAGCTTATAATAATAGGCTTTAGCAATGTTTTGCGGAGAAAAAATTTGTTGCGATTTTAATCGTCAACACGTGTGTGTGTGGATGTATATGTATTGAGGTCAGAGAGCCTATGTGTTTATGAGGCTGGTGAGTCAGGGTGAAAATAGGTCAGTGCACCTATCCATGTAAATGTAATCACAATTAATAATAATATCACATCACTGGGCACAAACATATCATATGAAAAGAGATGGGGGGATAACTCCATCGGAAAAAGGAAAAAAAGTGGGTAGGACTTAAGTCCTAGGGATTATTTTATTAATATTTATGGAAAAGTGTAATTATGGATAATTATTATCCTAAGTTTCTGAGGGGTAGGAAATGAGTCACCAAGTGGCTAAAGATACTTCTTAAAGTGACAAGTGTTAAGTTGAAGGCATGCAATGTATGTTGCTGGTCTTAGTGTATTTGGTGGGTTTTTTCATTTTCTCAAGGGGAGAAGGTGTCAAATTTTTGGGGGAAAACCGACTATTACCTTCTCTGCAGAGAAAGAAATTCTATGGTTTTTTTTTTTCTAACCATATCTTTGTTGTCGAAGAGGCATGCTTTTAAGCCCGTGAGCATTCTCTCTAGGTGAGAGATTTTCTTTCGAAGAGGTGGGTCGTCAGTCCCATGAGAAGTCTCTCTAGGTGAGAGGTATGTTGTTGAAGAGGAAGGTTTTCAGGCCCATGAGCATTCTCTCTAGGTGAGAGTTTTTTTGGGAATTGTTCCCTGTTGAGATGGGAGTAGAACCCTAGAAGGGAAGTGGGGTAGCTGAGGGACCATTGAGAAAATAAGGGGAAAACTTTCTTTGGTGCAACCGGTTTGTGGGGAATGAGGAATTGTAGACTAGTTGCAGTAGTGGCACCTTGGACTGAGAAAGTGTTCTAAGTATCATACCTTAGCCTAGAATTAGGAACCTTTTTACCCTGGTGGAGTTAAGCCCCATCTTGGGTATGTTTTGGCAGCCACCAATAATTTTTTATTCTTGTTACAATCAAAGTTCCCACAAAGAGGTGATTTCTTTCTGTAGCTACCATCACCTTTGATTTGTAAATGTTTATGTTTCTGAGTTTCGAAGCGATGATTGGGTTAATCTTACCTTATTGAGTTTTCATTTGCATTTTCGTTTGTCTTGTTTTAAATTCACGACTGTAAGCATGAATTTAAATATAAAACTTGGGGCTTGGTTTCATATCTTTTACCTTAGAAATATCGTTTTAAAGGCATCCATATATGGTTAAAACTCAAGTCTTATGAGCTTATTGATTAATCCACCATTGAAATATTTATGTATTATGGATATCGTGACTGCATTGGTTCCATAGTTGATAGTTGAATTAATTTTTGAAATGTTCGAGCCCACTAAACCGTTGGTTTAACGTTTCATATAGTTCTCATGAGTTCAATTGTTATATAAACATTCATTTCAATTGGAATAGGCATGTTGTACCTACATTTTCAATTCACTTTTCTCGCTTGAGAATTAATGAGATCATTCATTATACGAATTGGGGTTTTGTACTATGGAGGTTTTTTCATTCATCGTGGGTAGTTGCTCGTAGTTTTACAAGCTCTCTATTTTTTTCATTTTCCCCAACTCTTCTTTCCAAGTTATGACAGTCCCCAAACTTTGAAATTTTCATGCCATTACATTTCACATAGACCTCTCTTTACTCGTGTTTTGGAAGATGAAACCTACACCCTGTGGTAGCTATTGTATCCTTTTTGCAGTAGAAATGGAACCTATAGTTCATATCGAGACAAACAGTTGCCAATCTCTTTTGTCCCATGATGACGCCATAGATGACCTGAAGGTTCATGCATGGGATGTGTTCCTTAAGAAGTTCAAAGGCTACAACCTCCCTATTGCACAAGATTTTTCACAGACTTTTGACAGTTTTAGGGCCAAGGTCGAGGATGTACAGTTAGAATTAACAGAGGATTTCATAAGCAGGGCGACATGACTCCCATTGAAAGGAGAAAAGTGGTTTAAGAACGCTAAAATGGACGATGTTCCATGGAGTTTATTCATGGTTTCCCATGAATCCACTTTCTTTCCAAAAGGTCTTCCCATTGCTTTTCTCAAACCTAGATGGCAGAGTCTCTTTTTAATTTTGAAATAGTTTATCACATGTGAAGGCCGGTATGGATTGGTTTTTATGTACCACATTCGGTTGCTTATGTTATTCATAGGGTTTGAGTTGAACATGTCATTTTACCTATTAATGAGCCTTTACAAAATTTCTAAACGCTATAAACAACAAGGTATGTATTCTCTGTCAAGTTTGTTCCACCACAGGCTCATTAAGATCATGTTGGTCTCTCACCTGTCGCGAATCTGTTACAATTGGGAGAGTTTGCTGAGCCGAAATGGCTTCACCCAGGTTGACGATACAATCAACCCTTATCTAATTATAAATCCTAATTTGGAGAGACTAGTGACCAAAAGCCAGGTCTTCAATTCACTTGATGGCTCCAAATTAAATGAACTTGCTTCTATTGTTGATGAAACCCCTATGGATAAGAAATTTTCATGTATATTTTCACCCAGGAAATCTCTAGAATAGGTAATTGGAGAATTGAAAGGGAAAGATCACCCTATGCCTATGAATGAATCTAATTTGAACAATAATGATAAACCTGTTGTGAAGAAATTTCATAAGGGAAAGAAACAACAGAGCTCAGATTTAAATTTCAGGAATAAGAATGTTGGTCGATTGATTTCTAGGAACTAAAGAAGCTGAAAGAGTGATCATCTGAGCTCAATCACTATGATCGAGATCGATGATCTTTGTTCAGACCGAGAAATAAACGATTTATTAGCTCGTGAAGACCCAAAAAATCAGTGTCCCAGGAAAGAGGTTGTTACCCAGGTTGAACAGTATGACTTCGTGTCTAAGTTACCCCCGTGGCTCAGAGATAGAGAAGGATTTGCAGGTATTAGTCATGACCTAGAACAAGCCACAGGGAAAAATGAAGTACCCATTGTCGACTGTATTCCACACCAGTCTACCATTTCCCCTGTGCACTGCGACAGTTGCTTAGACTTGATAGAGAATTACTATAGATATATTCCTCTCTTAGAGGCTCAAGTTAAATTCTTTACTTCTTAGAATTCTCTATTGGAATGAGATAACCTAGAATTGAAGGCACACGTAGAGAGGGAAAATAAAAGATTCAAAAGGGCCGGGAATATAATCATTAAAAATACAACCAGTTTCAAGGATATCATAAATTCTGAACTGTTAGTTCCTTCTTTGGCTAATTTGTAATGGTAAAACGATCTTGTTTTGATTTTATTCCATTTTTTTATGAAAAATCGAAATAGGGAGATTTTATTTGATATCTTTTGCTAATAATAAGACTAGCTACATAATCTATGATTCTGTAGCTAGTCTCTTTTGAATAATAATTAGTATTGTTATCTGAATATCAAATTGGTTTTTCTATCTACAGGAAATGGATGATTATGATGTTGATTGCATGTAGAAAACACCTTGAATCATACGCTCAATTATTTAGTATTTTCTGCATTTTTATGTTTATAAAACTTTGGTTTATTTTTGACAAACCAACTCATGCATGAGTGGTTTCTAGTTTCACTATTTTTGTAATATTATTTGATTTTTGTGGATTCAACTCTATCTTGTATGATAAGAGCATTTGAATCTTGAACTAGTTTAAATACTGGTCACTCTTAGTAGTGAGGACATCTTTGATTGGAACACATTATGGACATATGACTTTGAAGACATATATGGAGAAGCTGTTCACTACTTGGCTTTATACCAGCATGGCGCTTACCCATTATGTTTTTCCTTTATCTTATGAAATGTTATTATGTTTATACAACCTTAGTTTGATTATCGTGTCATATTTCATATTATTCAACACTTTAATTATGTCTGTAATTTGTTGTTCTATATTACATCTGTGATCAATACTTCATTAAAATATCGTTGATTTATGTTGGATATTGAATGATGTATTACATGAATGCTTTGTATTAAGTTTCCTTTATTATAAGTATTCATCATTATAAGATCACAAGATCTGTCTATTTATCAGTCTGCTTTTATATTCCTTCTCCAAAACACCTTTGAGTTTGTTCTGGGAGTTTTAGTACCGTTCTGTTACAGGTTTCCCACATCAATAGTACAACCAGGAGCTCAATTTACACAGGAGCACAAATTCATTTTAGTTAATTAATTACAGGTTAGTTTATTTGTTCTTTAGATAAATAATTTATCAATGAAATAGGAACAATTTGAATTAGTTTTGACTATTTATCTGTTCTTATTTCAATCACATTCGATTAGTATTCTTTAGTTTTTGTTTTAGATTTTAAATATTAAAAGGAAAAAAAAAATGTAAGTGCTTTCTTTATCTACTTTATAAACACTTTCAAAAACATCTATTTCACAAGATATCCTGTAAATCTTGCAAGTTGTATGTATATTGTTCATAACCATATGCACATATCCATATTCCTTTTTTGACGTTCATAAATTATTAAATTTATACCTTTAGTATTATAGATTCATAGATTAGTTTCATTTATTTTATTATTTTTAGGACTTTAGTTGGACAACAGAGTCATTAAACCTGTCAGGTCATTTCATTCCAAATGGCTTGGGTTATTTAGACAACCCCGGTTCGGATTTGACCTTCCATTTGATGGTGTGTCATTTACACGTGTCAACAAATGGCGCTAGAATGAGGGTTTGAATTAAATTAATGGCATGTGGAGGTTGCAAGACTCCTCCCCCACACACTCACACTCCTGTCGTAACTTGTAGTCGCTCATACAATAATGTTACACTTGAAACAACAACTACATCAAACGATAACCCTGATATTCCCGTTGAACTAGTGACACCAGTTCCTGAAGGGGTTGACGTCCAAGAAATTGTTCGACAGTCACTCATAAGAATGCATAGTTCCTTAGCCCATATCAGACAACCCAACAGACCACTTAATCAACCCATTGACTTCACAGATATCCAACAACAACTTCAAGGCAATGGTCTACCCAAAAACCCTTTAGGTGGTAATACCACCAATCCTACTGAAACACCCATTCTTGGAGCCGAAGGATCTGGTATTCCACCTTCCCCACCTAGTTCATCTCCATCCTCTTCAGGAAAAGATCCTTTAGATGAAGGCAATTCTTCATCAGAACCATCGGAACCTTCGACACCACCAAAACCCATGGAAAACCAAAAAAATCCTTCCAGAACTTGGCTCGATCAAGATGGCATGGCTGTACCTGGACCCGAACACCCATTACCGAAACATCCGGAGAAATGGCTGCCTAAATTCAATCCAGATTGAAAGAAATCCGCTGAAGATCACATCAAAAAATTTATGTTGGCCATTAGACTCCGGAGTGTTGAACACGAGGATGTAGTATGCAGATTATTTCCTTATACTTTTGAGGGAAATGCCTCCACATGGTATTTTTCTCAACAGCCCCAGACCATCGTCTCTTGGGACAAGTTGAAACTTGTTTTCTTGAAAACTTTGGAGATGATAAATCTCTGGAAGTCTTCGTTATGGAAATATCAAGCTTAAAAATGAGCCTTAAAGAAAAAGTGAAATACTTTAACCAAAGATTTCTAACTTTAAAAAACAAAATCCCTGCAGATTCGATGCCCGCAGAAAGTTTAATCGTTGCATATTATGTTAAAGCCTTGCACAATAATATGGCCATATGGGTCAAAAGGTCTAAAAATAACACTTTGTTGGAAGAATTTGAGGAGGCAATTCAAATTGAGAAAGATATTTTGATATTAAAATATAATCTTAATAGTGACGCTGAAACAACCTTGTTCTCTAAGAAGAAAATAGAAATTCTCACTAGGCCTCCTCAAAATAAAAATCAACAAGAAACTTTAGACTTAGAGAGCTTGTAGAAAGATTTCCAAAAATTGTCCAATCAGGTCGTTGAATTGAAGAGATCTGTCGAGGAGGCATCCACAAGCAAAGGAAGTTTTAAAACTCCTTTCATAAAACCCTTTCTTCCTAACCGACCAAACCCGACCACAGAAGGTCTAAATTTTGAAAGTTTACAGTATGCTTTGCAAACCAGCTTAGAAGCACATGATAATTCTGCTTCTGATCCTCATGAAAATTCTGAGGATGCAGTTGAGGAAGAGCTACAAGAAGAGGAGGATTCATCTCCCCCTGTTTTCGGTCACTTGTCGGACAATATCTTCCAAGTGAATTACAAAACTATCCACCCCTACAACACAAGAAGTAAAATGCAAAATAAACCCCCTTTCTGAAGTAAGTAAAAAGGTTCTTTTGAAACAGTCAAAGAAAACTGAAATTAAACAAAGATTAATAGCCCCAATTTTAGAATACGATTTAATTGAAGATCTGAAAAAATTGAGGGATAATATTTATGCTTTTGAACTACTAAAATTTCCCCTTATTTTGCAGAAAATGCTTCAAAGCATCGCTGAAAAAAGTAAAAAGAACGATCCTAGCAGCAAAAAATCAACATAAATTGATTCAAATACAGCTAAAAATGTCCCATCTAAAAAGACATCTGAGCCTGTAGACAAAAGGGACTTAGCAGAAAAAACTGTAGCAAATGTAGATAAAACGGTTTTAGGGACAACAACAAAAAATCAATAGAATTCTTCTGTTAACACTCGGAAAAATGTCCCCCCCTTTTTGTTAACCTTTGAAATCTTTATTAGGAATGTACATAATTGTATGGTCGATTCCGATGCATCATCAAATGTGATGCCTCTATCTGTATACCAAAAAATTAATGCAGAAGTTAAACCTTCTGATCTCAAAATTATTCAGCTAGATCGAACAAACGTTAAAGTAATTGGTGACCTTAAGAATGTGATGATTAGACTATTATCCAATCCTAAATTTCATTAGAGAATTTATATTATCGTTGTTGATATCCCTAAAGTTTATGGCCTTTTTTTATGCAGGGATTGGTCAGAACAGTTGCACGGTTACTTTGCCACAGATTGGTCTCATTTGTGGCTTCATGAAAATGAATAGTCCAACAAAATCAAGATAAACAGAGAATGTTATGTCAAGCATATTGTAATGGATCTGAATGATACAAATGATCCTTTCGTTACATCTGCAAATTGATTTGAAACATAGGGATTGAATACCTTCTTTGGTAATTTCATGACCAAAATTTCTTCTATCACTGATTCTGGGTAGCAATCTGAAGTTACAACTTATACTCAAACACCAGCTTTGCCAAGTATGCCAAGTAATCTCAACGAAACACATATCTGCTCCTTATACTTTTGCAGATCCAAATCCAAAGAAGGAGTAGGTGATGGCTGTGTACTCATCGATCCCGTAGGTAATAAGACTTTTATTTCTTGTTGATTAGAGTTTGAATGTACTAATAACATGGTCAAGTACAAAGCACTTCTACAAAGACTTAGGAAAGCATTAGATATGTATGTGAAAAAATTGATAGTATTCGGTGATTCAGAAATCATGGTCAAGCAGGTAAGAAATGCCATACACTGTTTGTCACCACATATGAAAATCTACCAAACCGAGGTATGGAGTTTGATGCATAAATTTTCAGCATTTAACATGAATTCCATTCCTAGATTGAGTAATTCAAAAGTTGATTTATTGACCAATGTTGCTTCTAAACTATTGTCCGTTGAAGGTCTCTCCCCTAATGCATTTTCAATTGAACTGTCATTCAGGCCGTTGATCCCGGATAACATCACAAATTGGATAGTATTTGATGATGACCAACAAATCATCAACTTTCTGCATATGGAAGACACCTTCCAAGGTGCAGTCATTGATGAAGGCACTCATGACGAGAACCTCTGAAACTTCATGGTAATATCTGATCCTCGATCTCTTGAATCGACGTATGAGGTAGTAAACTCTATCCCCAGATCTGTTGTG
Organism: Picea mariana; assembly: GCA_032191745.1. Lineage (NCBI taxonomy): Eukaryota > Viridiplantae > Streptophyta > Pinopsida > Pinales > Pinaceae > Picea > Picea mariana. The sequence continues at coordinate 84,787 of JASDQU010010703.1, forward strand.
AGATTAGAGAAATTTTATGACTTGCATGATAAATTTAGGGGGACAATAAATTGTAAAAATAACAATTCCTCTTTGATCTATGAAACAATTAATTTGGGAACAAGAGATAATCCTCAAAATATTAATCTGGGAAAGGGATGTTTCGAGCAAGAAAGATCCTCTTTTATAAATTTACTTAAAGAATTTAAAGATGTTCTTGCTTGGACATATGATGGCTTGAAAACATTTGACCCCAACATCATACAACATGTAATCCCTATGAAACTCCAGACTCAGCCTTTTCAATAGAAATTGAGGAAGATGCATCCTAAATTAGAACCCATGGTTAAAAATGAAATAAACAAATTACTAATTGCAAAGATAATTTTCTGGGTTAGTCACACGCAACGGGTGTCTAATTTAGTTCCTGTAAGAAAGAAAAGTGGTGAAATTTGACTCTGTGTCGATTTTCAGAACTTAAACTGGGCATCTGATAAAGACAACTACTCTATTTCTCCAATGGAACACATTCTAAAATAGGTGTTTGGTTCTGAAAGACTATCTTTGCTAGATGGTTTTTCGGGATACAACTAGGTCATGTTGGCAGCCAATTCACATTTTTCTACTGTCCTTATAAGCTGCCTACACCAGTGTTTTGAAAACCTTAATTTTTCGTCGCAATTCTCAAATAAAACGACACTTTTATTTTTTGCGCTATTTGCACACTTACCTTCGTTCTTGTTTTCACGACTGCAAGCGTGAAAACTTGGTTTTCAAAGTTGCATTAAAATCGTCACTGAATTGTCGTTATCATTCTTGTTGATATGCCAATTGCATTTACATTTTAATTATCATTATACAGTTGGCAAGACCTTTTGATCTGTACTCATTAGACATTCTTTGATTGATTATGTAATTTTGTTTCATGACTGATTGAGTTTGTGATGCATTGGTGATTGGATTTACATGTTATTTGATCAATTCACTTGGCACATTGGTTACATAAAAAAAGCATTGGTGTTATGGTTAAACCCTTGGTATGAATCGTTTCATACAACACTTGGTATTGGTTTCGATTCATTTGTTTGGTTTTAAAACTATGGTATAACTATTGCTCGCGCGAATGATTGATCCACTTACCATTGATTTCATTGGTTTATTGAATGGCATAATTGTTAACACATATGCATAGTCATTTGAATAGTTGTAAGCTCCGGCGGTTGTACTGTGGATATGACTATTGTGCATGGGCCAAAATAGCTCCACCACCTTCGCACGATATGTCATTAATGTCTTTCCCCCTATCCCTGTTTCACCTCTGCTAGTTTCGGGTAAGCCTGTGAGCGTTCTGCCCCTGCTTATGCTGTGATTCAAACCGTGGCTCGTTCACATTGCTCACCATGTGCTCCTATCTATGGCACCGGTGGTGCGAATAGAGCCAAACGGTAGTCAAGCCCTGCTACTGTTCGATAACGCCCATAAGGATTTAGAGGATAGTGGTTGGCTCATGTTTGTACAGAGGTTCGAGGGTTTCAATCTATTTGTTGCACAACAATTCACCCTTACCTTTGATGGGTGTAGGGCTAAAGTAGGCAACATTCAGCTTGAGCTGAATGAAGAGTTCATAAGCTCTGCCACAGGATTGGCAGTCATAGGCCAATGATGGTTTAAAAACTCTAAAGTCGACGAGGTGCCATGGCCTTTGCTATTCATATCATGAAAAGTCACATCCTGTGACAAAAGTATGCCTATTTCCACGCTTAAACCCAGGTGGCACGATCTTTTGATAATGGTTAAACAATTTGTGACCTGTGATGGTCGGTATGGATTGGTTTTTCTTTATCACCTTCGATTGTTAATGAATTTCATGGGTTATCCATTGAGCATGCCATTTTATTTCTAGCGTAGTCTTTACAAAATTGCTAAGAGGTTCAAATGCGAGAAGGCTGATAGCAGCTTGTTTCACCATGGCTTGATTAGACTCATCGTCGTTCATCATTTAAACCTCCACGATGATAATTGGAAAGCTTTTCTGTCTAGAAATGGATTTGTTGATTGAGAGTCCGTCCAAATCGACAAGTCTGTGGTCAGTGAGACTAAGGTCGGGCCACCCGTGCCTTTTCATGCCCTTCTACCCTCTCCCAAACCCTCGGTCTGCCCTGATATCGACCTGCCCGACATCATAACAGACAAGGCGGAGGCTGTAAATAAGCCTGTGAGAAAGAAAGTCAAGGGTAACCCTATTGTCGATAGCAAAGGTAAAAAGAATGCTCGATTGATATCGAGACTTGCTCGGAATAAACCTAAGCCTAGTGTTGATCAAAAGCCCATAGTTCTGAGTGAAGACTCAGACTCTGACATCGAGCGCTTCCTGGCTGGAGAGTACCCTTATTCCCATGGTCTGTGCTCCGAGCCACCCTATGACTTTGTTTCTAATTTACCCCCTTGCCTAAAGAACAATCCTAGCTACCCAGGGATCAAGCTACCTAATGAAACCCTCGGTGATTTAAACCAACCCTCGCCTGCAATTTCGAAGCCCGAGAAGACAGCATGTGTCCAATGTAATGTGTGGCTGGAGCGCTACTATACCGACATTCCCTTATTACAGTCGAAAATCAAATCATTGGAAAACCAAGTTACAATGTTGACAAGATAAAGGGACAAGCTTCAAGCTAATGACAAGAAGAAGAAAACCACTGGTTCGATCGTATTTAGGAATGTCGAATTGGCTACAGCCTTCGTCAATTCCAAACCATCATAATCGAAGCCATTTCATATTGTCCAAGTATGATTTTCAATTTTAATTTCGTTTCAGGAGTGGCTTGAATTAATATAATGAATTGATTTTTGGGTTACGGTTAGTTCTATTCATTATTTGAAATGATTCTTTTGTAGTTTGATTATCAAAAACGGTTATGCTATGAATCTTGTACAGTACATTTATTTTGCTAAAATTAAATGAACACATGATTTGGTTATGCGATTTTGTCGTTCCCAGTTTAGTATAAGCAATTCATTGGTTTTGATTCGGTTTGGTTTGTTTGTGAATCAATTATGTTTGATAGTCGATTTGGTTTGATTTTAATTAGCTTCGTTTGCTCCTAATAAACTCAAAACGACTCTGTTGATTGCGATTTATCAAAACAACTTTGTTCTGCATCGAATCATTATTCTCATTTGGATTTTGATTATCCTTGACCTATGCAAAATATCTACTTACTATAATCGTGGATTTGTAACGATAGTATCTGACCCAAACTGTTTCGATTCATTTTGATTTGATTGATGCGTGTTTTGAGTTAACACTATTGTTTGTATGAGTTGGATTGGTATCAAAAAATCGATTTGATGTTTCTCTATTGGTTTTGATTTTCAAAAAAGATTTTGTTAAGTTTAGATCGACATGTTTTATCTCTCTTGAATTCATATGAAAAAACTCGGCTAATAGTTTGCTTTGAAATTGATTCAAGTAATGATTTCGTTGACTATCAATTGATTTTGTCTGCCCCCAATTGGCAGTAATGAACGTTTGACAAATCCCACATATCCTATTACGATTTCATTTGTGACAATTTACATACTAGTTTTGATTTGATTTGCTAATAGCCTAGGTCGTTTGCATATGTTTAATATAGTTCTATCAATTTGAAAAAACGATCCTGTTGATTTCGTTTGGATACGACAGTGGTCTTGTTGATGGATGAAGCAACTATTTGTGTTGATTTCAATTGGTTATGAAAACAATTTCATTACCGTTCGGTTATCCAATACGATTCTGTATACCCGAATTGGCGATAACGAATTAAACAGAGTGCATCCATCTCTATTATCATTTGATTTAGTTTGTTCAATTTGCATATAAGTGTCGATTTGAATGATGCTTTTAGCAATCAAATATTTTTTATAGTTTGAATATGTTTTTTAAGATTCGAATTGATTTTTAATACGATTCTGTGTTTGATTTAGACCAGCTATAGAATCGCAAGATTCTGTAGCTAGTCTTTAGAATTAGATTTTTATCAATTTTATCAACAAAATATCCTCTTAACTTGTCCATTTTTGTCCTCTTTCAGGTACATTCGAATTGCAATAATCAATTGGGCATGTTGTGGCAGTCTAGGAGATATTTGTGTGATATAGTTTTTATTTTAGGTTGTTAGTTTAGTCAGACTTGGGATATTTTCCCAGATTTGTGTAAACAGTTTTGATAACTTCCACAGGGATGTTTTACCCTGTGGAAGGTCTTTAAATACTTGTCATTTTTTGTAATAAACATCATCATCCTCACTGTGGGAGAACCAGACTATGGATTTATGATTTAGACTGAGACGAAAGTTGATGTCTTGTAACAGCTTTCGCTTTCAATATATCAAACTTTTGTTTCAAGTTTTTGCATATCAGTTGGCAATTAAGTATCGACTACTTTAGCTATCATAATTCTTTGTATGTTGATGTGATGTGATTTATATGCTGTCTGTATCTGATCTCTCCTATTTTTAAAGTACAACAATTACTTTGTTTCAGTTAATGAATGACAGATTTCTCTTCTTTGTTAATTGAATCATTTTGTATAGATCTTTGCATGCAGATTTATCTAACTGTGAAGATTTGTAAATCATAATATTACTGTAATTTTTATGTTTTGTTTGTCCTGTAATTACATCTGAAGAGCACAACAACTTCCCGTTTACGAGAAGATCGTGGAGAATCTGGTGCGGGTTTCCTCCCACCAAACAACTGAATCGACCATCTTACACAGGACAAACCTGAAGCGTTACTTCAGGTCAGTTTGTTATTTAGTATTTAATAGTTAATTAGTTAGTATAATATAAGTAGCGTAGATAAATATATTAGTTTAGATTTGTAGTTAGAGTAATTAGTTTAGTTGCTTAGTTTAGATAGTTTTCNCAAACTGACCTGAAGTAACGCTTCAGGTTAGTTTGTTATTTAGTATTTAATAGTTAATTAGTTAGTATAATATAAGTAGCGTAGATAAATATATTAGTTTAGATTTGTAGTTAGAGTAATTAGTTTAGTTGCTTAGTTTAGATAGTTTTCAGTTTATTTCTTTTTCATAAAATTATAAAAAAAAAAAAAAAATTAGTCTCGCTGTCTTAGGATAGATTACCAATGAGTTTTGCAGGTTTTCATTCAAATCTGTAATTTGTAAATATTGTACATTTGTGAATAAGATTTATTTCTGTTAGTAGTTAGATGCTTAAATTCGTAGAGTTATTATAGTATTGATAGTAGATTGTATATATAATAGTTAGATTAGTTTATTAGTTTGTTTTAATTGTTATTTTTCATTTAGGTTAGTTAATTTATAGTAGTTTTCTTTTTGTTTTCTTAGGACCTTAGATCGGCCAACAGAGCCGCTAAACCCGTCAGGGTGGTATATCCAAAACGGATTGGGTTATTTAGACAACCCCGGATCGGATCCACTCTTCCAGTTGACGGACGATCAATTTCGCTCGTCAACAGGTCCTTATGTCTCCCTCAGAACAACTTAAAATCACGTTTTGTACCCCATGGGGCAATTATGCCTACAAGAAAATGCCTTTCAGACTAATAAACGTCGACACCACTTTCTAGAGAGCAATGGATATTGCTTTCCGTGGCCTCATTAACCGGTCAGTCATGGTCTATCTCAATGATGTCACCATCTTCTCTAAAAACAAGAAAGATCACTTGTCTCACCTTAGGGATGTCCTAGAACGATGTTGCATGTTTGACATATCTCTCAACCCTAAGAAATCAGTCTTTGTAGTAGAGCAAGGCAAGTTGTTTGGATTTATAGTGTCTAAGGATGGAATGATTATTGACCTTGAAAGAACCCAAGATATTTCTAAACTCCCCCCTCCTTCTTCAAAAAAAGCCATGCAGTCCTTTTTGGGCAAGATTAATTTCGTCAGAAGGTTTGTCCCAATCTTCGTAGAAATGGTTAGACCATTACATAATTTAATTAAAAAGGATGTTTTGTATCGTTGGGGATCACAAGAAAGTTAGGCTTTCGATTCAATTAGAAAATCAATAATAGAATCCCCTTCCTTGATGAGTCCCAACTTTTCTCAGGATTTCACTCTTTGTACTTTTGCATCTGACCAATCTTATGCTGTTGTGCTTACATAGAAAAACACTAAAAGCAATGAGATACCCATTGCCTTCATCAAATCATCTTTTATAGGAGCAGATATTAATTACCCAGTAGTATATCAACAGGCATATGTTGTTTTCAAAGCAGTGAAACACTTTCGGTCATACCTATTGAAATCCATAACCACGGTTATTGTTCCTTGCCCTGCTGTGAGAAAGTTGTTAGTACAAAAAGCGCTGGGTGAGAAAAGGGCTAATTGGATGACGTCACTACAGGAATATGACCTTGAATAACACCTGGAAAAATTGTTATAGGTCAAGGCCTATGTAAACTAGTGGTTGATTCAGTTGAAGAACAAGAAAGTCAAATAAATACCTCAACTGTGAATCAGCATAACAAAAAACAGATCAGTTGTGCACAAGCTACTGTCAATTTTTGGTATGATAACATTAAATTTTATTTAACACATGGATCTTCTTCCCACAAGCTTGACCCTAAAAATAGAAGAGCACTTAGGCTTAAATCTTCTTCTCTCCGATTAATAAATGATGTATTATTTCGAAAGAACTTTGATGGCGTTTTCTTGCATTGTTTAGAAAAGGAAGAGTAAAAAAAAATGCTATCTGAACTTCATGCAAGAGAAGCCGGTGGCCACTTCGGTGGAAATACCACTGCCCACAAAGTGTTAAGAGTTGGGTACTATTGGCCTACTTTGTTTAAAGATGCCCATACGTTGTCCCGTAAATGAATAATCTGCCAAATGGTTGTAGGATGGGTAAAGAAGGCAACATTCCCTTTGCATCCTATTACTGTAGATACACCTTTTCACCAATGGGGCCTAGACATAATAGGACCAATTAATCCCTCTTCTTTGCAACAACACAAGTATATCCTTATAGCAACAGACTATTTTACAAGATGGTCCGAATTTGTACCTTTAAAAGTGGTAAACACAAGTTAGGTAATATCTTTTTTGAACTCTCATATCATCATTTGATTTGAAATTCCCGAATGTCTAGTTTTTTATAATGCCTCTTAAGTTTTTTCCCTTGATATGAATGTTTTTTCTCTCGAAAAAGGGATTAAACTGAAGTATTTTGCAAGCTACTACCCTCAAGGAAATGGCTTAGCAGAGTCAACGAATAAAATTTAATCAATATTATTAAAAGGACAGTTTCAGAAAATCACAAGAACTAGCACAATCCATTGTATAATGCACTTTGGGCTGATAGGGTAACCCCAAAAGCCTCTGTTGGTAATTCCCCTATCTTCCTCGTCTATGGAAGAGAATCAATTCTCCCCCTGCACGTCTTCTTCCTTCCCTGAAATTATCGCATAAAGCTCAAGAAGAGGAGTGCACTCCTCTAGAAAATCGAATAAATGTCTTATTAAAACTAGAGGAAGTGAGAACACAAGCAAAGAAGAAACTAGATCAACACCAACAAATTGTAAAAATATGGTTTGATTCAAATTCATCTTCAGATAAGAATTTTGATGTCAGATGTTTGGTTCTCAAGTAGGAAAAAGGCCACGAGGGTAAGGGGGAACATACCAAGTTCCAAAACTCATGGCTGGGACCATTTGTAATTTATGAAAAATCGGGCCCCATATCTTTCCGTCTTCACAATTTGGAGGGACAACCAGACACTTTCTCAGTGAATGGCCAAGCCCTCAAGAGGTATTTCACCTGATAATTCCTGTTCCACCCTTTTGTAAATATTTTGATGTTTTCTTTTTGTTTTTATTTTGGTTCTATTCATTTTTCTTAATTATGATTTGTTTTCTAAAATAGTTATGTCTGAGTCACCATTACATTTGTGGAAGGGAATCATAATTAGCATTCATTAGCAGCAATTGATAACTCCTCAGGCACTTGAGCAATAAATGCTAAAACTTAGATCAACATAAATAAGTTTATGTTCAAATCAATGTTTCCAGTTTCTCATTGAAATTACAAGAAGACGCGATTATCATTAACAAACTTGTAATGTTGTCCCTGTTTTAAGGAAAACAACTCAATTGTACCTTCCCGTCCTCAAGATGGTTTCCTAACAAAAATCCAATTGTCCAAATCATGATGAAGGTCATTGAAACAGGAGAATAATTTGTAAATGATCAAAATTTTCATTCCAAACTGTGAGATTTTCAGTATCACCCCGCCCTCTTGATAATTATGAAGTTCTGGAAGTTATAAACAAATTCTAGAGGGTTGAAAACACTTTAATGTGTGGGAAGTGTTTGTAAACCCGCCGAGACACTGAACAGGTCTACTGGCAATGGGTAAATGCATGCATGATACCAAGGCAACTTCACCGGGGTACTGAACAGGCCTACTGGTAGTGAAGCAATGCCAAGTTAAGAAGATCCTCAGGTATGTCTTTTAATTTGATCAAATGTAAAGATGTTCCGTATCATGAATGGACGACTCTTGGATAGGATAGAGGTACTAGAGTGGGTTAAATGACAACCCTTCCAAGGCTATGGATGCCTTCTGGCAACAGTGGCCCTGCCAACAGTATCGAAGTCAACTGCATAAACATCACTACACTCGTAATATAAGTTAGATGTCAGATTACATTTTTTTTTTAGACAGAAATACATATGATGCTAAACTACGTTGTTTATGATTTATGATCAGAATGCTTGACCTATTGTTAACTATTTCTAAAAATTCATTTCATCTGACTCACCCTAACATGAATTTTCTGGTGATGCAGAGATAACTGCTTCGCCCAGTATGTCGCAATTGTCGGCAACCACCAATAAATTTCGATTCTTGTTACAATCAAAGAGATTATTTCTTTCTGTAGCTGCCATCACCTTTCATTTGTAAATGTTTATGTTTCAAATTTTTGAAGTGATGATTGGGTTAAGCTTACCTTATTGAGTTTTTGTTTACATTTTTGTTTGTCTTGTTTTAAATTCATGACTGTAAGCATGAATTTAAATATAAAACTTGGGGCTCGGTTTCATATATTTTACCTTATAAATATCATTTTAAAGGCACCCATATATGGTTAAAACTCAAGTCTTATGAACTTATTGATTAATCCACCATCGAAATATTTATGTATTATGGATATCGTGACGGCATTGGTTCTATAGTTGATCATTGAAATAATTTGTGATATGTTCGACCCCACTAAAATGTTGGTTTAACGTTTCATATAGTTCTCATGAGTTCATCTGTTATATCATGATTCATGTCAATTGGTACATGCATGCTATACCTACATTTTTCAATTCACTTTGCTGGCTTGAGCATTAATGAGATCATTCATTATGCGAATTGGGGTTTTGTACTATGGAGAGTTTTTCATTCATCATGGGTAGTGGCTCGTAGTTTTACGAGCTCCCTATTTTTTTCATTTTCCCCAACTCTTCTTTCCAAGTTATGATAGTCCCCAAAATTTGTAATTTTCATGCCATTACATTTCACACAGACCTCTCTCTGCTCCACGTCTTCTGGAAGACGAAACCTACACCCTGTGGTAGTTGTTGTATCCTTTTCGCAGTGGAAATGGAACTTGTAGTTCGTATCAAGAAGAATGGCTGCCAAGCTCTTCTGTCCCATGATGATGCCATATATGACCTGGAGGCTCATGTGTGGGATGTGTTCATCAAGAAGTTCGAACGCTACAACCTCCCAATTGCACAAGATTTTGCACATACTTTTGACGATTTTAGGACCAAGGTCAGGGATGTACAATTAGAAATAACAGAGGATTTCATAAGCAGGGTTACAAGATTCCCATTGAAAGGAGAAAAGTGGTTTAAGAATGCTAAAATGGACGATGTTCCATGGAGTTTATTCATGGTTTCCCGTAAATCCACTTGTTGTCCAAAAGGTATTCCTATTTCTTTTCTCAAACCTAGATGGCAAAGTATCTTTTTAATTTTGAAACAGTTTATCACATGTGAAGGCCGGTATGGATTCTTTTTTCTGTACCACATTCAGTTGCTTATGTTATTTAGAGGGTTCAAGTTGAACATGTCATTTTACCTATTAATGAGCCTTTACAAAATTTCTAAATGCTATAAACGAGAGGGTATGAATTCTCTGTTGAGTCTGTTCCACCATGGGCTCATTAAGATCCTATTGGTGTCTCACCTGTCGCGAATCAGTGACAATTGGGAGAGTTTTCTGAGCCAAAATGGCTTCACCCAAGTCAACGATATGGTCAACCCTCATCTAATTGTAAACCCTAATTTGGAAATACCAGTGACCGAACTCCAGGTCTTCAATTCACTTGATGGCTCCGAATGAAATGAATCGGCTTCTATTGTTGATGAAACCCCTGTGGATAAGAAATTGTCATGTATATTTTCACCCAGGAAATTTTTGGAACAAGTAATTGGTGAATTGAAAGGGAAAGATCACCCTATTCCCATGAATGAATCTAATTTGAATAATAATGATAAACATGTTGTAAAGAAATTCTGTAAGGGAAAGAAACAACAATGATTGGATTTAAATTTCAGGAATAAGAATGATGGTCGATTGATTTCTAGGAACTTAAGAAATCAAAAGAGTGATCATCTGATATCGATCACTACGATCGAGATCAATGATCAGTGTTTAGACCGAGAAATAAATGATTTCTTAGCTTGTGAAGACCCAAAAAATCAGTGTCCCAGGAAAGAGGCTATTACACAGGTTGAATAGTATCACTTTGTGTCTAAGTTACCCCCATGTCTCAGAGGCAGAGAAGGGTTTGCAGGTATTAGTGACGACCTAGAACAAGCCACAGAGAAAAATGAAGTACCCATTGTCGATTTTATTCCACGTCACTCTAACATTGCCTCTGTGCATTGCGAAAATTTCTTAGACTAGATAGAACGTTATTATAGAGATATTCCACTCTTACAGGCTCAAGTTAAATTCTTGACTTCTCAGAATGATTTATTGGAATGAGAGAACCAGAATTGAAGGCACACACAGAGAGGAAAAATAAAAGATTCAAAAGGGATGGGAATATAATCATTAAAAATACAACCAGTTTCAAGTCTATCTTAAATTCCGAACTGTCAGTTCCTTCTTTGGCTAATTTCTAATGGTAAAACGATTTTGTTTTGATTTTATTTGATTTTGTTATGAAGAATCGAAATAGGGAGATTTAATTTGATATCTTTTGCTAATAATAATAAGAGCTACAAAATCTATGACTATGTAGCTAGTCTCTTTTGAATAATAATTAGTATTGTTATCTGAATATCAAATCTATTTTACTCTCTACAAGAAATGAATGATTATAATGCTGATTGCATGGAGAAAACACCTTGAATCATACACTCAATTATTCATTATTGTTATAACCCTAATTTTCACCAGACATGCTTACCTGGCCTCAGGCCATCTTAGATTCCTTCTTTGCCAAAACACTACTGAACAACTCTTCTTAAAAACCCCTTTTATAAAGCCCCATGTGCCTTGCTTCATTACTGTATGCGTGTACATGCTAGCTGACCCAAGACAACCCACATGTACCTACAAAAGCACGGAAAAAGGAAATTTGTTGATGGAACACACAACTTTGGGTAAGTTAAGTAAACCTTTCGGCCATGCATGGCTGGTCACTTGACCAAATACCTAGCTTCTTCTAGTGTATAAAAGAAGGGCTAGGGGTCCCATTTGAAAGGAGGAGAATCATAGTAAGGAAACTATACCCGATTAAGCATTCCCTTTGTCCCAACCTTTAGCCATCCTTGTGCAAAGAGAAGTATAGATCAAAGTAGTTGGAAGACAGTGGAAGAAGAGCCCAGGACTAGGATCGAGGAGCAGTAGCCGACTTTATCACTGTAAGGTATCATTGTGAAGTTAATAAAAGAATTGCTTTTTCCATCCTTCCATATGAGATTGTCATTATTGGAATATTGATTGTATGATTGATTAAATCTCTAACTCGTTAGTTCATAGATCAAATGCATGTGGAGTTCTTTGTTTGTCTTTAGTGAATGCAGTTCAACATTGGGAGGAGAGTTGCAGTCAAAGAATGACCAAGAATGAAAAGGGATTGACATCAAACAGGAAAAATAAGGTATGTCAACTTAATATCTTAAGCCTTGTATTTACATATGAGTAATGGGGGTTTAGGCATGGGATAATGGTAAAAAGTAAGAATCTTTAGGTCATTTTTGCATGCATGATAAAACCCATAGTGCTATTCCGTAGGAGGGATTTCCCACCCATAATGGGGGTTTAGGCATGGGATGATGGTAAAAAGTAAGAATCTTTAGGTCATTTTTGCATGCATGATAAAACCCTTAGTGCTATTCCGTAGGAGGGATTTCCCACCCACAACAGAATTGGCGACTCCATTGGGGATCTCTAGGGTTTCTGGGAAGGTTTTTTCTTGGGTATTTTTAAAAACTAGTTTCATTCCTTATTTTTAAAGTTTGTGCAAAAGTTTGAGCTTGCAGAGTTTCTGGTCCTCCATACCAGTTATCTCTGTTTCTTTGCTTGACAACATTTTTTTCGAGACCCACATAGGTACACGTGGCCTGTATAAGGTCTGAACACATGTACCCATGTCCTACCTTCCCACAACCCACGTGTACACGCTAGCTGAGGAAGTGTCAGTCGCGTGTATGATTCCAGAAAATTTCTTTTAGAGAGGTAGTCATCCTCTCCCCTGTCAGAAATAATCCTTCTCAGGGGTTTTCTGGAAATCTTTTTAGTCTTTGTTGTTTGCAGTCTATAGCTTAGGTTTCACCTCAGATTGGTTTGTTCTATGAAATTTTCCTTGAATTGTTTTCTTTTTGTTTCTTTTTTTAAAGTAAGTGTTTGAGTCTTCAAGAGATCCTGGTTCTCAGTACTAGTAGTCTCTACCTAGACTTGATTGCTTGGATTTTCATTTGTCCTAGAGTTTCAGAGATATATGCGGCCTATATAAGGCCGACATGCGTGTACACGTGCCCTAACTTTACATAGCTCGCGTGCATACGTTTGTTGTTGAACTGTCAACAATGTGCCTGTGCAGAAAATTCTTGTTTAGGGTAAGGTAGACATCCTTTCCTTTGAAAAGAGTTATACCTCTCAGGTTTTTGGGTCTCTGTCATAGCGGTTAGTAACTTAGGTTTGATCACAACAATAGCTTTATTTTTTTTCATTAAGAAGTTTTCTTCAAAATTTTCTTTTCATAGGGTTTTTAGACAAGTGTGAGAGTCCATTTTTAATTTGCTTGTGTGTTATTTTTAAAAGTGACTCTTTGCGACCTGTGCTTAGGCCAGAAGTTTTCTTGGTCTTTATTTGTTGATATTTTTCCTTTTTGCTTTGTGAGCATTCAAATAAAAAAAGAACTTTTATTTATTTGTTTGGTTAAATAGTGTTGGTTTGCATTAGTAACCAGGAAAAGTCTTTGATTTCATAAGTTCTTGATGGTTTAATTAGATCATAATTAGCTCGTAGTCGAGTGCAATCCTACTTTGAGTTTGTTGTTTAAAGATCTTAGAATTTTTTTTTTAGTTTGAAAAGTTGTTTTCAAGAAGAAGTTATTTTGTTTCCAACTTTCTGTTTATTTGTTTTTCATCTTTCAAACATCACTAGTTTCACTTTCATAACCTTTGACTTAAGACAAGCCATAAAAATTAACGTTAAATCTAAAATTCATTAGACTTTTTATGTTTGTAGGGTCAACCAACTAGTTTAGGGTTAGGGCCTTGAATTAGGTTGGAGAGGAAACTCTTCAAGGCCATTAAATCAAACATTAGAGTCTGAGCTAGGGAGTGTCCAAGTCTAGTATTGTGAAATTTATCTGGGACCCCCCTATAACATAGGGGATAAACACAAGGTTGCGTGTGGAAAGGTAGCGGAGATTACCCCTCCAAAGCTGGACCAATCGTGGTGGAGAACACATATAGAAGGCTTGTCTTGGGATTCCGTCGATTGCATTTTCCATGGAGCTTCGTGGGTCTTGAATCCATTTGAGATCCTCAGTTGTCTTCTGGACCACTTGCCATCGATACTCTTGATAGGTTTCGGGCTCGATACCCTGCTCATTGTGGTCTACTCGACTGTCGACTATACCCGCCTGGTGACTGTTCGCGCGCTGACAACCTAGTTGCCTATCTTTTTTAGAGACATACATAGGTGACTGTGGGGGTATACCATAGTACCTAGGACATACATCAGGCCACGCTTTGCAAAGTATACCCAGAGGGTTCTTCCGTGTTCGAGTTTCACTTGCACCGGTAAGTTTCTCTAGTGTTGGTTGTTATAACTATTCTTCCAATTAGTTTAGTATTTGCTTGTTTTATCTTATAGGGATTTTCCTAGTGTGTGTTGTTTTGAACGAATAGAAATCCCTAGTGTGTCTTTGATCTTCTCACACAGTGGAGGATCATGAGCTCCACTACTCCTTTCACGTAGAGTGCGACTGGCCACTGCTCCTTTCACACAGAGTGCCACACATGCTCTAGGGGCAGGGAGCTCTAATGCTCCTCTGCAAGGACCCATGGGGGGAACTTCATCTCCTTTTAACACTTTCCCTTATGGGGGAGGTCATATACCTCCTTCATCCTCTTCACTTGAAGGTACCCACCAGTAATCCGTCGGGCCAAACACACACTATAGTTCAATTGGAGTAGGGAGTCAAGGACCACCTTCTCATAATATGCCGGTAGGCTCGACACCGTTTTCTTTGTTTGGTGTGTTTGGTAACAACACTTTCTCATATGGTGCTTTCCCGACCAGGGGAAACCCCAGTTATGGCCAACCTAATCCTATGCAGGGTACTATTCCTACACAGGGGGAAAACCCAGGAACTTCTTCCGCATCAGGACCTTGGAATTCTTGGCAAGGATCAGTTCCCTCGTCAGGAATTTTAATCTGGGGCAATTATTTTCACAACCAATGGAACCCCAGACAAGGTACTATGCCTATTCCCATGGGATCAGCATGGGGAAAACCTTCCCAAAGTCCTCTGAATGTATTGCACGCCCAACCATCTACGTCCTATTTTGGGAACCAGCCGATGATGTCTCCTCACACGCAG
This sequence comes from Picea mariana, assembly GCA_032191745.1. NCBI lineage: Eukaryota > Viridiplantae > Streptophyta > Pinopsida > Pinales > Pinaceae > Picea > Picea mariana. The sequence goes on from JASDQU010010703.1 coordinate 99,856, forward strand.
AATCCGTACACTGGTCATGGCAATGGTTTTTACCAGAACCCCAGCCAACAACTCAACTTTTCCTGACAACTTGGTGCCAGTCAAACTCCAGGCCCCTTTTTCCATGGTTATCGCCAAAAACCCAAACTACCTTTCCTGGCAACCTTGCATTTGCCAGACTTAACAAGGTTGTTGAATGACCCTATCTGTCATGATCCATGTTGGCCCCCTATGCCAATGAAGTTGCCTTCGGACATACCAAAGTTCGAAGCCAAACCTAACGAAGATCCAGGAGATCATGTGACCACCTTCCATCTTTGGTGCTCGTCTAACTCATTGAAATATGAGTCCGTACAGTTGTGATTGTTTCAACGTTCTCTCATTGTGAGTGTCGTGAAATGGTACATTGAGCTCGACCGCTCAAGATACTCTTCCTTCGAAAAATTGGAAATGGCTTTCCGAAACCATTTCCAATTACCTATGAGATACAACACTGGCACAAAATTGCTGGAAAATTTCAAACAGACAAAAGTGGACCATATCTCTAATCACATCCGAGAATGGAGACACCGGAAGAGTTTAATTAAAGTGCCAGTCCCACTAGCATTCCTTCTCGAGTGGTTCCTTAAGTCTTTGGTCCCACAGTTATCCAAAGATGTCGTGACATCAGGAGTGTTTTCCGAAGAAGATGCCATCATGAGAGCTCAAAATCTTGAGCTAATCTACTCTCACTCTGGTTTATTATACGAGATCTTTCTAGATGCGCCACACTCAATACTTGATAAAACCAGACAGAGAGATGGACCACATGCCGATGGTATTTTTGGTTCAACACAAACAAAGCCCGCTAAACAATTGATGAACAAATTGCAACAATTGTCTATACAACACACAGTGGCCAGCCAAACTATTGTTTTGGATACTCCCCCTACCTAAAGGTCGGATGTACACACAGTGCAATCGACAAATCCAAAGGCCACCCAACAGCCTGATGGAAAGAAAAGACAATGAAAGAAGGGCAAGGGGGATAAGAAACCCACTAATAATGATGGCAGGGGCAACACTGAGAAACAGAAGGCAAGGTATCCATGCAACCTGTGCACAAAATACCACCCAAACCACCAATGTCCTCAGCTTGCAGAGGCCCAAAAGTTTGTGACACAACAACAACCTTCTATGTTAACCAATCCATTTCAGCATGGGCAAAACCTAACCCTAGCCTCTACAAGCGCCGAAGGGGGAAGTCAAGGGACCCCTCCATATTCAAATAATTCGGCATCCGCGAATGTGTATATGATGAAAGGTGATTCTTTTATATCGACTAGAGCGCATGAATACAATAAACCAAGCACTTCTGAGAAGGGAAAAGAAGCTGAAATCCCATCTCTTCCTCTCTAGATCAAGAAGACTTTGGGCGAAACAATGACACACATCCCAAAAGGGGTGTTCAAGAAAGCTTCTCACAACCCAAATGCAAGGGCCTCCCAGAAATGTTCTGTGGTGGAGGATTTGTCTCAAACCCCTTGTGCGATGTCCACTTTGGAGGTCCTCCAAAGATGTATTTCCCAGAGGAAAGATTTGTTAGCTGCTTTAGGATCTACCAAGACTTGTAATCTGGGTACAATCATGCTGGATACAACTGACTTAAAACCTCGTCTGTCTTACCATGTAGCGTTTCAAATAGTAGTGGCTT
>JASDQU010010704.1:9995-20825 GCA_032191745.1 Picea mariana
GTTGGCCTGTAGAAAATAATCCCAGAATTTTTAAGCGGTTAGATTCTGTGTATTTCCCTTTGATTTTTATTTTTGAAGTATTTAATTTTGTGGAACGATTTTGGGGCTGCAGCATTATCTCGACCTTCCTGAGGACCTCTGTGTTTATTTACTGTCCCACCCTTCAGGCTTAACCATTCCTAAAGCTATTTGTTTCCTGTAATGTAAATTCGATTTCTTTTTCAGAAATTATTATGTTCCAAGGTCCGGATCAAGGGTTGGATAAGGTGTTGGATCGAGGACCGGATGGAGTGTCGGTTTAGGCAGGAGCACTGATTTAATGACTAGATTGAGGTGTGCAAGTCTTATTTTGGTCTATGTTCCTTAGTGCCTTGCGTTGAGTTGGGTTGGAAAAAATCTAGTGAATTATTGACACTTGCGAGTTTTTTTTGTGTTCTAAAATTTCATTTATGTTTCTGTTTCCCATGGCATGTACTGTTCTAAAGATAATTTTTTTCTTAAGGGAAATCTAGAATCGTTGCTTAATTTAGTTGAGAACTTGATTTTTATATTTCGTTCTGCTGGTAGGGAGATTTTGTGTTTATTTTATTAACTGGAATCAATTCGTGGTACAATCTTGAACTCACATATTGATCTAAAATTTAATTTCACCCTGAATTCGTTCCTTCCTAGGGTTGTTATTCCTAGATTCCTCTCTACATTTGGCACTTAAAATCGCCCTGATTTGTTTCCTTTCTAGCGATTTTAATCCCTTAATTTATCTCTGAGTATGGTAATTAAATTTCGCATAGCTTCCTTCATCAGAATTTTTTTGAGATTCATGAATAACTCTGCATTTTTGGTATAACCTGCCAGGGCTTATCTCTGTGTGTTGACTGTCAGCCCTCTGTGTTGGAATGCCATAATTGTTTGGGTATTTCTTTGTCATTCAGACATCATTATGTTTTCTTGGTTGCTAAGTACAGTTCAAATCAGCGGAATTGTTGGAAATTTTATGTATGTACTACACCTCAGGAAATACCCTTTTTTCTTGCTAGAACTTCTTAAAACCGTTTAATTTCTATAGGAATCTCGTGGTATGTTCATCAGAGTCACTTCGTTGGAACTCATTGAGGTTTTTTTGTTAGCCTCGAACACCTGGAATGATGTTCCCCTACCTTTAACCTCTTCCCTTTTGGTTGCAACTCTTACCCATACCAATTTCTTGTTGCCTGTATTCTTTTTATTTCAAAAAAATTCGTTATCAGAATTTTTTTTCGTAATAGGGTTCGGATGGAGGACCGGATTAAGGTCCGGATGGCAGACTGGATTAAGGTTCAGATGGAGGACCGAATTAAGGTTTGGATTGAAGGTTAAATCATTTTGCATTGGTTCAGGGGTTGGAATAAATTCCAGAACTCTTCCATTGGATTCTTAACTCGGAAATGTATCTTAACATCTAATTATCTATTACTTGTTACATCAGATTGGTCATTCTTAACTCTTTTAATGAATTTGAGAAAAGTGAATTCACTCTTATTATGGAAGAATATGCATGGTCCTCCTTGAAATCCCTTAATGGATATGTAAGTTGTTGAATTTTTTATTTATTGCGTTATGCTGATTTTATTAGTTTTATAAAATGGGTACATGATGAAGGGTGGAATGTTAATGAAGGGTGGCATGGTTGATCTCCTTTTAGTGCTTAGTTGGATATGCAAAGTAACTTGATGTCCTTACGTGACGAGTGATGACTAATCTTCTTATGGACCCCTTAGATATGAATTTAGCATAGACTCATTGATTGTAATTACACTTATGATTCTTAATTCTTATGTAACACTGGCTTATATGAATTTCACTTAATCATTACCTGAAGGATGGATTGAGTCGATTAGATTAGTCCCCGCACTTTGATGAATCATGTTGATGTATGACTAATATTCTAGTCTAGAGTTATGAGATGTGATTGATTAGTGGGATGTAGACATCTCCTTGTTCCTCATAACAATCACCAGCCTTGAGACCTTAAATGGTTAAAATCAATTGGAACCTGGGCTTGAGCGTTTCTTATGTGTCTTGGAGGTCCTAACCTTGCAGGGTAGGTTGGGAGGGTAGTATCTTATGTAATTTATGATTATATTTATGATCCTTAAGTAGAATTATGTTATATCATATTATCTTGATGTTATCTGGTGATTTTCCTTATGAGACAAATTGAGCAATTTATGATTCGTGTCGTGATGCATCATTATTAAAAAAATGCATTGGTTATGGGTTGTTGTTTATTGTTTTAATGCTTCAATATATGTATCGTTATTCATTACAATGCTGTGCCATCTTATGTCATGCAGGTTTGATAATGTATTAATATTGTTTCATTAATATGTCAGATGATGTGCCAATGATGTCATTATAATTGTGATGTATATTTCCTAATGAAAACAAAAAAAAATTACATTTTTTATGTTTCTTTCGTTGTCATAACAGAGGGATGTTGCATATGGTATTAGATCCAGGTTCAACCCTGCGACTTGGGATCATTACACCTTCCACTGTATGAACACTTGAATATAATTTGTCGCTAATTAAATTGAATTGTATTCATGCAGGTAATCATGGTTAGAGGACATCGCGAAGGCAGACGACGTGGTGCTAGGGGAGGAGGTGCAATGCCTCTAGTAGAATCCACACCATAGGGGTCTAACCCCCAAGGAGAAGAATAAGTCATCGGATAGGAACAAATAGTTGTGGGGGATGTGGTTGGGTTGATGAGGTTCTTTGAGAGGATGTCATAGGCCCTGGTTAGCCATCTGGATAGAGATGAGGCTCGGGCACCGGTACCCCCTGAGGGTCCACCGCATGCCCCAATCAGTACTAAAGATGTCTAAAGATGTCCTAAAAACAACCTTAGTTTAACATTAATTTATCAACCCGGAGATTTGTCTTTTATCTCAAGAATATCAACAAAGTCTATGTAGGTAGCCTAAAATCATGTAGCTAAACCAAATCTGAGTTCATCAACAATCAAGTTCCTCAGTCGTTCACCAAAGATTCTAAGAACTAATGGAATAGAGATATGATTACTAAGATGCTGTAAAATGGAAAAGAACTAATTAATCTATTGAATTCGCTTAACTAAAAAGCAGTAATTGAATCTAAGTAAGGACTTGCAAAATTAACTATCAATTATGAATTCTGATTACTGGAAAGGAAATAACGAATTACTCTATCTATAGAAAGAAACAACAATGGTAATGTAATCAGAAATGACAGCTAATGTAACTTTAACCGAAATGAACAACTATTGTAACTTTAACTGAAAGGAACATCCATCGTAAATCTAAGGAAAATGAACAACACGGATAAAAATGTGAGGAACTATCAAGCAATAACTTCGGAAATGGAAATCATAATGGCAATCATAAATAACTAATCGAAATGTCTGTCTTCTATACACAAACAATCATAAAAATCATTAACACACTTATGCATTTATCCTTGGCTATTGTAAAAGAGATATGAATCACAAAATAGAAATCAAACTTCGAACTGATACAATTACAGAACAAGACAGTAGCTCCTTCAGACTGGGCCCTCGATCTTCAGAAGTACTGCTACGAGAAACTCAGAGCACAGAAATGATAGAAACACTCAAAACTTTCATTGATTCCATGGCTGGTAAAACATTTACAAAAACTGCTTACACAGAGCAATTCTGAATCTAAATACTTGAATGCGTTTTTTTCTCCTTTTTTTGGATCTATTACCCTCTTATATATTACAATAGTTTGGATAAATCAAGCTATCATGAGGATCGAAAGATCTTCAGGATTGATTTACTATTATAAAGTTACAATATAGAAAATGCATTATCTTCAAAACTGCTTTACGCCTAAAAAGTCTTCAACCTCCAATAGCTTGCGCATAGCCAAGATTTCTTTAGTTATCTTTGACAGTTATTTATCCAATTCTGCAACAAAATCAAACCATTCCAATCATAATTTAGAATCTATTTAATAAAACTTCAATAACAATTTAATCATGTTCTTTCCTATTTATCCCTAACTATCTGAAGAATAAATCAAAATCATATCATGAACTATGGGAAAAAGGAAGATATTTATACCTTTTTCGTAACCCAACATACCCCCCAACTTACCTTCTTGCATGTCCTCATGCAAGCTAGATTCTTTCATGTAAAGCAGTTAAACTGTAGGGAGGAAACGTTGGTTCACTAGGTCTCTTGAAACCATTGTTTCTTTTGATTTCGTCAAAAGCAACATCCTGTCTCTTTTTATTAATTTGATAATCCCTCTGGTAATTTTCTGGAGGAAACTAGAGGAGAGGGGGTTGATACTTGCATCCCATCCAAGCAGGTCCTTCCTCCTGGAGTAGTCTAGAATATATTTCCACTCTGAAGGTTGCTGCAAAGAAATTTCTAAATCCAAAGGGCTCTTTATTTTTAACCTCATCGGAGGATGCATCCCATCTTAGCTTGGAAGCAGCAAGAGCTTCTTCCTTTATTTCTCCAAAATATGTGATACCTGAGCAGATGACATGTAAATGAATAGGAGCCAATGAGTCCACAACCCCTGCCCTTTTCATGAAGGTCTTGTGTTGCATGATGGTTGGGAAGGATTTTGGAGGCTCTCCTATAATCCAAAGATATAAACCAGTTTCCCTATTTATGAACATTTTGTGAACCTTACCCCATCTGACCTGGTTCCTAGTAAAGGATAGGAAAGCCTGGAACTGTATGTCCCCTATGAAGAGGCCAGGGTTGTCTCCTCTAACTTCTTCCAAAATGAGATTATGGAAATATAATTCACACAGAAGGTATTGTACCTTCTCTTCCTGATCTCTGAAACATAAAATAAATTCTGGAACAGTGGAAAATGAAATGGGTTTACCTCCTTTGATGGCCTTCACTCTCAACAATAGATACCATTCCAACAAGAATAAAACATAATTAGTGGCAGGGGCTCTGCAATTGATGGCATCAGAGTAGACATCACAGATGTGTTTGATTTGCTCCAAAGTTTTTTCCAATTGGGTTTGCACCTTTTTTATCTTCTCTTGGGCTCTGGTAAGCACAGCATAAGTCTCACCCTCTGTTGTTGTCATGTCCTTCAATTCTTTAACAACCCTTTGATATTTAGTCCTAGTTAACATTTCATGTTGGTGTTGGACCAATGCTTGTTGTGCTTGTATAAGTTCTACTTTTAGTCTATCGATGATGACACTCTCTTCTTGAGATTGAGATGCTTGGTGTTCTTCCATAGCACTCATCTCTTCCCTAGATTGAATCAATGCTTGTTGGGCTTGTCCCAATTCTTCTTTTATCTTATGAATGATGGCACCTTGTGTCTAAGATTGGGATGCTTGATATTCATTCATTTCTTCTCTGGAGTGAATTAATGCTTGTTGGGTTTGTGCAAGCTCTGCTTCCAGTCTATTCATGATAGTACTATGTTCCTGAGACTGCTCTGTTATCGTCAGTAATTCGCCTCTGTTTTGAATCAGGGTTTTTTGAGACTGCAGTAGTTCTTCCTCCAGTCTCCTAATAGTATCATTATGCTCAAAAAGTTGAGCTATTTCGTCTAAAATCAGAGTGTTTGTCTATATCCCTACAAAAGTTGTACTAGCTGCTTTCTTAGGAAGAGGATTTCTTCCTTGCATTCTGCCCTTTTTGTTTTTCTTTCTTCTGTGGATCTTGTCTACTAGTTCTTACTGTTTCCTCAATTCCTTGATAATCTCGAGTTTTCCCACCTTCTGCTTTAATACCATAGCCCTCTTAGCCTTTTTCTTCAACAATTTGTTTTCTTTCTTTAATTTCCTAATTTGTTTCTGGAATTTGGCTAATTTCTATTTATGAGGGGTCTCGAGGTCTTCTTCATTTTGTCCAGCAGATGTTTGTCCCTCTGTTCCTTCCAAGTGCTCTGGTTTTCCAAGAGGGTCTCCTATTTCAAAAAGAAATTCCTCCTGTGTTGTGTCGTCTGGAAAAGACATTTCAATGTCAGGAAAGTCTTCAGCTGGTTTTGAAGAGGAGGCTAGTTCTGGTTCTTTTTCCAGATTATTTTCATCTCTGTCAGTTAAGGTTCCTAAATTCCCCAAAACCTGAGCTATTTCTATCTCATAGCTCTTCAAAAAGCGTCTTGTCAGGTGCTCTGTTGCAAGTTGGGTGTCTCCCTGATTATCTTTTTTTGATGTATGCTCTGCTTGCTCAATTGCTTGAACATTTTCCTGTAAAGGCTATTCTATGAAATTCTGAAGTTCTTTAGGGTGTTCTGTTGCATCCTGAATTGCTTCAGTTGTTTCTTGAATTTGTTTTCTTCTCCTCCTTGTCCTAGGGGGAGATCTAAGAGAAACCATTGTTCTATTCTTTCTTTTTGTTAATGCTTGTGTCTGTGAGGTATGGGCCTCAGTGATTTGAGCAGGTTCTGCTTCAAATTCAGTTTGAGGTGGTGGAATTTATGTTTGGGTGGTGGTCGCCTACTCCAGTTGTGGAGGTCTATTGGCCTCAATTAGATTCTCCCAAGTCAACTGAGTTTGACTCAATGCTTTATCCACTATTAGTTTTACTAATCTGTGGTGGCTAATGACAATAACAGGATCCTTGGACTTTTGTGTTCTTAAGGAAACTTCATGTAGTTTGGTATGCAGGAAGAAAGGTAGATTAAGTACTAATCGTTGCTTCAAGGCTGCCAACAATTTGGGATGGCGAGGTCAAATTACATTGTATTGTCCATCGCAGGTGATGTATCGTTGAACTATCCCCGCCAATTCCTTCCACAGTTCACTGAGGGTACTAGGATTAAGTCCCTTTCCTTTTTTATCCAATTCTTCCCCAGGTTCTGTGAAAGATTCGACGGCTTCCCTCAGCTTCGTGGATTTCCCTATCCATTGAATGCCTGTGTTAGGGAGGCCTGTGACTTCTGCTACGATTTTCGAGGTAACTGAGATTTGTATTCCTTGCACCGTAGAGATTTCTCCTTGTAGGTTACGAAAGAATTCGAGCGTGACGTTTGTGTCATAACCTTGCAAGCGGCTGAAGTACTCGGTCCACCCTAGGAAATGTAGGATTTCTCTTTTTTGTTCTGTAACCTGGATTAATGTCGGCTCTCTGTGCACACTTCTGCCACCCATATTTCTGTGAGAAAGAAAGAACAACTATCGTTCCTGTTCACAAATTTGGTTAGACCAGCTTTGGAGAAGTAGATGCCAAAAATGGAAAATATCAGTAACAACGAATGTATAAAGACGTGGGTTTTGTATTTATTGCAATCATTATAGCTAGTCGGGAAGTGTGCCAAGCCTCTGAAACATGAAATAAATTCTGGAACAGTGGAAAATCAAATGGGTTTACTTGCTCTGATGGCCTTCACTCTCAACAATAGATACCGTTCCAGCAAGAATAAAACATAATTAGTGGCAGGGGCTCTGCAATTGATGGCATCAGAGTAGACATCACAGATGTGTTTGATTTTCTCCAAAGGTTTTTCCAATTGGGTTTGCACCTTTTTTATCTTCTCTTGGGCTTTGGTAAGCGCAACATAAGTCTCACCCTCTATTGTTGTCATGTCCTTCAATTCTTTAACAACCCTTTGATATTCAGTCCTAGTTACCATTTCATGTTGGTGTTGGACTAATGCTTGTTGTGCTTGTGTAAGTTCTGCTTTTAGTCTATCGATGATGACACTATGTGCTTGAGATTGAGTTGATTGGTGTTCTTCCATAGAACTCATCTCTTCCCTGGATTGAATCAATGCTTGTTGGGCTTGTCCCAATTCTTCTTTTAGATTATGAATGATGGCACCCTGTGCCTGATTTTGGGATGCTTGATATTCATTCATTTCTTCTCTGGAGCGAATTAATGCTTGTTGGGTCTGTGCAAGCTCTGCTTCCAGTCTATTCATGATAGTACTCTATTCCTGGGACTACTCTGTTATCGTCAGTAATTCGTCTCTGTTTTGAATCAGGGTTTGTTGAGACTGCAGTAGTTCTTCCTCCAATCTCCTAATAGTATCATTCTGCTCAAAAAGTTGAGTTGTTTCCTCTAAAATCAGAGCATCTGTCTGTATCCCTATAGAAGTTGTACTAGCTGCTTTCTTAGGAAGAGGATTTCTTCCTTGCATTCCGCCCTTTTTGTTTTTCTTTCTTCTGTGGATCTTGTCTACTAGTTCTAACTGTTTCCTCAATTCCTTGATAACCTCCTTGATTTTTCCCACCTTCTGCTTTAATACCACAACCCTCTTAGTCTTTTTCTTCAACAATTTTTTTTCTTTCTTTAATTTCTTAATTTGTTTTTGGCTTTTGGCTGATTTCTGTTTATGAGGGATCTCGAGGTCTTCTTCATTTCATCCAGCAGATGGTTGTCCCTATGTTCCTTCCAAGTGCTCCAGTTGTCCAAGAGGGTCTCCTGTTTCAAAAAGAAATTTCTCCTGTGCTATGTCGTCTGGAAAAGAAATTTCAATGTCAGGAAAGCCTTCAGTTGGTTTTGAAGAAGAGGTTGGTTCTGGTTCTTTTTCCAAATTATTTTCATATCTGTCAGTTAAGGTTCCTAAATTCCCCAAAACTTGAGCTATTTCTATCTCATAGCTCTTTAAAAAGTGTCTTGTCAGGTGCTCTGCTGCAGGTTGGGTGTCTCCCTAATTATCCTTTTGTGTTGTCTGATCTGCTTGCTCAATTGTTTGAACATTTTCTTGTAAAGGTTGTTCTATGAAATTCTAAAGTTCTTTAGGGTGCTCTATTGCATCCTGAATCGCTTCAGTTGTTTCCTGAGTTTGTTTGCTTCTCCTCCTTTTCCTAGGGGGAGATCTAAGAGAAACCATTGGTCTCTTCTTTCTTTTTGTTAATGCTTGTGTCTGTGAGGTCTGGGCCTTGGTGATTTGAGCAGGTTCTGCTTCAACTTCGGTTTGAGGTGGTGGAATTTCTCTTTGGGTGGTGGTCGCCTGCTCCAGTTGTGGAGGTCTATTGGCCTCAATCAGATTCTCCCAAGTCAACTGAGTTTGACTCAATGCTTTATCCACTATTAGTTTTACTAATCTATGGTGGCTAATGACAGTAACAAGATCCTTGGACTTTTTTTTTCTTAAGGCAACTTCATGTAGTATAGTATGCAGGAAGAAAGGTAGATTAAGTACTAACCATTGCTTCAAGGCTCCCAACAATTTGATATTGCGAGGTCAAATTACATCGTATCGTCCATCGCAGGTGATGTACTATTGAAATATCACCGCCAATTCCTTCCACGGTTCACTGAGGGTACTGGGATTAAGTCCCTTTCCTTTTTTATCCAATTATTCCCCAGGTTCTGTGAAAGATTCCACAGCTTCCCTCAGCTTCATGTATTTCCCTGTCCATTGAATGCCTGTGTTAGGGAGGCTTGTGACTTCTGCTATGATTTATGGGGTAACTGAGATTTGTATGCCTTGCACCGTAGAGATTTCTCCTTGCAGGTTTTGAAAGAATTCAAGCGTGACATTTGTGTCATAACCTTGCAAGCGGCTAAAGTACTCGGTCCTCCCTAGGCGATGTAGGATTTCTCTTGCCTGTTCTATAACCTGGAGTAATGTCGGCTCTTTGTGCACACTTCTACCACCCATATTTATGTGAGAAAGAAAGAACGACTATCGTTCCTGTTCACAAATTTGGTTAGACCAACTTTGGAGAAGCAGATGCCAAAAATGGAAAATATCAGTAACAACGAATGTATAAAGACGTGGGTTTTGTATTTATTGCAATCATTACAGCTAGTCGGGAAGTGTGTCGAGCATCCCCCTCATTAATGTAGAGGTCATCCTCGACCATCAGTGTAGGCAGAAGCAATGAGTGCAGTTATTTTCGGGTGAGAGGTAATGATTGCATTGTCGCCGCCAGTAGGGGCTAACCATATATAATTTTCAAAAATACACATGCCACCAAAAATCATTTAAATGATAGTCATTTGATGTGTGGAATTTGTAAAGTTATCACACCTATGTGCAAAAAAAATGATTTATGGAGAAATCAATCAAAAATAAATTAAATCTGTTCATTTTTTTTTTAATAGTCCACATAACATAATATTGTTACTTTTCCRGGTGATTGAGTATAACTRATATGATAGCCTCATTATTTGAGTAAAGGAGATCTAGAGACACGCAGAAACTTGGTATTTTGAGATAATCTTCCATACCATAGGTAGAGCCGCTGCTGCCGGGAGGTGTCCATAGCCTTGGCAGGGTTGCCTTTTAACCCTTAGATGAGCCTTTATCCTTAATACACATGCGAATCATCTTTTTCCAAAAAGACCATTATCCTAGTTTGGTAGCCAGATGATGATAATGCCACTCACTAGATTGTAACTTAAGTGAACAAGCCAGCTCGTGATGAGACCTCTTGTCCTTTGACTAAAGAAAATGTCAAAGGCCATTGCCCTGGTGTGGTAGCCATAGTGGGAATGTCACTTACGTTAGTATCCTATGATCGTGGTAGGTTGGCTCGTGATGAGACCCCCCCTTCTTTATGAAAAAGGTTTGTATTGTGTATCTTTATGTATTTGTATCTTTTCTTAATAAATATTTGAATTGTCTTTTCCCAAGAAGACCATTATCCTGGTTTGGTGGCTAGATGATGATAATGCCACTCACTAGATTGTAACTTAAGTGAACAAGCCAGCTCGTGATGAGACCTCTTGTCCTTTGACAAAAAAAAATGTCAAAGGCCATTACCCTGGTGTGGTAGCCATAGTGGGAATGTCACTTACGTTAGTACCCTATGATTGTGGTAGGTTGGCTCGTGATGAGACCCCCCGTTCTTTATGGGAAAATTTTATTATATATATATATATATATATATATATATATA